>JAQGBA010000045.1:0-87823 GCA_034698125.1 Prionchulus punctatus | reverse complement strand
TATTTCGTCAAAACCAACGTCTTCAACTATTGACCAATCGTTGAATAAACAACATTCGAAAGGCTCGTCGCCGACTTCGATTCAACCGAAATCAAACAAATTTTTAGAGAATTTATTTGAAGATAACGACGACGACGACGACTTTGATTTATTTTCTCCGAAGAAGTTGTCGAAAAACAAGGTTTTCGGCATAGTTTTCAGAAACGTACGATGATTTTATTGTTTGGTCAATTTTTTTGTTTTCCTTGATAGTTGCCGAGTCAAAACGGAAATCGACAAAGCAACAACGTTCGACCATCTGACGAAGTAATGCCTGACCCTTTGTCATCTGTTAAAATTTCAAAAACGGGAACGAAAATTGCGCCTGAACCAGAGGATTTAAGTCCAAAAGTAATTTCGTCATTTTTTGTTAAAAGTTTGTTTTTAAGTTGTTGCCAATTTTGTAAAGGTACCTAACGAAGATAGTCTCGTTTCGGAACCTGGTCAAGCGGAAAATGCGCTTTTGCCAAGTTTACAAAAGGTCCCCAACTACAATCAATTTTTGTTGTTAAGAGTTTTGTGAAAGTGCTTGCTTCAGACTAGAGCCAAGATACCTTCGGCTTCGAGGCGTTTACCGACGAAACGATCGTCGATTAGTGTTACAAATCAAAAAAATCCAACCGATAATCAAAACGAGCCGAGGGAATCGTCGAAATTAGAAAAATGAGTCTTAACAGGGAATTTTTACGGTTTCGAAAAGTGAAACAAATAGCATATTTTAAGCAACAGTATATAACTTATTTTGAGAGTTGTGTATATGCAAGAAAATAAATAAATACGAATTACATGTTAATAAGTGAAGTTTCTTTATATTGGAAAACGAAAAGGTATTTTAGATCAGAAAGCTAACAAGACACACGGAATTCAGTGGAAACAAGTCCAGTTTTTTTAACTTTCTTACACACAGTTTCAGTTGCTGAAATTATTGTGATTATAGGGGTAAAAACAAGTTACAGAAACTAATACTAAGCACACAGAAGCTAATAATAACAAACACATATATCGCATGTAAGTACTTTTTGTTGTCACATTTTGTATCACGAAATCGTTTTAATCGGATTCTTCTGGTTCCTCATTCGGTAGTTTTTCTTTGACTTGATTGTCTCTGTCTTTCATTTGTTTAGCGTATGGTTGAAGCACTACTGTTTTAGCTTTGTCGAAACCGACTCCGCCAGTTTCCCAATCGTACGGATCGTTCGGCGATATTCTTTTTCTTTGCATGATGTGCTGTAAGCACTGTTTAAACCAATCGTATTGCGGTGCTACTTCGTATTTTAATGTCATTAGATTTTCGTAAATATGGTGATATTCTTGTTCCATGCCCTGCAGCAATTTGTGTCTACTCAATTTTTCCTTAAGTTCGCCAATTTTTTCTTTGTTCTCCGTCGGCTTCCACGGTAATTCGCCTTGATGAAATTCGATAACCATATACAACCATGACCATATGTCGTCGTGACGTCCTAGATCGTTGTTTTGATGCGCGTTAAATGATGCATATCGGGCAGTTCCTGCAAACGTAAGAAGTTTCAGGTACGTTCCTCGTTTTCTCTCGAATGAACAAATCTTACCTCGAAATCCTGCGATCGGTCGTTGCGGTCTCAATGAACCATCGGGTCTCAAATATCGTCTCACCATACCGAAATCTAATATGAAAATGATTTGAGCTTCGGCTTGTAACCGTCCGATAGCGTAATTAGCTGGTTTGATATCTCGATGAAGCATTCCAATTTTGTGAACATCTTCAATGGCTTGTAAACACTGTAGAGCGACGCGCGTCGACGTTTTCGGGGTGAAACGATATTTCGGATTACAATGTCGTAAGTCGCTCAGATTTTTGCCAACTAATTGCATTATAACGTAACGGAACGGACCAATTTTTCCTTCGTCGATATATCTCGTAACGTGTTTACTGTGTTGTAGTCGTTTCAAAACGCCAATTTCCAATTCGAGTCCCGGTTCTTCTTCTGGAGGTCTTTGTAATTCTATCTGAAAGACGAAGGTATTCCACATTTTATTGCGAAATGAAAAAATGGTTTTAAACAGAACATTACTTTTAACGCAAGTTGTTCTTTCGATTTAAGATCTAATACTTCGAAAACCGCACCAAATCCGCCTTGCCCCAATGTAACTTTGACTTCGTATTGCCCTTTGAGAACGTCTCCGGTATTAACGGGCGATTTTAACATTTTATGATACTACAAAAACGGAACGACCGCTCTCGACCGGTGTTAATATAAAGAATGAGAGAAACTCAGCTGTTGTAAAGTGTCTTCTCTCATAGAAACGGTGCGTTTTTGAAAACGTACGCTTTAACGTTTTCACACATTGTATTCTTTTTTTTGTAATTTTATCATTTGTCACAGGTATCTAATAGTGTGACAATACATATTTTATCTCTTCCCACCCTCAAATGCATTTGTGAAAAGAACTCTACGTTCAAGTGGTAACAATGGTGCATTATTAGCAGGAAAATAAGGCAATAAATTGATTCGTAACATCTTTAACTTTCGAGCTTCGAATTTCTCAATACTGCAACATAACAACTTTTTTGTATTGTTTTAAAACCTATTTGTAACGACCGGTACAGTCAAAAATATATATTTTTTGTCATAGAACGCGTTTGGAAACCGATTTTCAGAGCAGTCATGGCCGAGTGGTTAAGGCGACTGACTAGAAATCAGTTGGGGTTTCCCCGCGTAGGTTCGAATCCTACTGACTGCGAACATTTTGCCGTAGATTGTGCCACCTAAATCGCAAATAAATCAATCAAACGAAACAAGCTTTAGCTGAATAAGCTATATCGGTAAAAATACATCGGATCACAGAACTGACGCACTACATAAGCAATTTTATAATTTATTTGTTATTTCTTTTTACTGTCGGCTGTTGCACTGACTTCTTCGGATTCGTCGTCTTTGTCGTCTTCTTTAGTTTCTACTTTTTTCGCTGGTTTGCCGCTAACGAATTTGATCGGATAAACAATTCGACGTACGTCTTTCGGCGGAAGTTTGCTTTTCCAAAATTGAAACGGATTTGAGGATATTTTCCCAGATGCAACGCATATTAAAGAACGACGCGTTCGTGTTTCGGAGGATTCGGACGATCTGTGAACGGCATAGCAGTAACCTAAATAAAATTTCCGTCATTAAACTTAATCAAAGAAGGATCAAACATATAACTAACTGTGATAACAATTTTCTCGTTCGGTTTGGCGTATTCGTAACCGGGCGCATTCGTATTAACGACGGTGACGTTCCTTTCAATTTGAAAGCAATTATAACGTTTTGTTACAGTGGTGCTCGGTTAGTGAGGTAACTTTATATGAGCAGGCAATAACAGTGGGTATGAACCTTTATTAGATGTTAACAACCACAACAGTGCACCAACTGTGAACTCTACCAATACGCAGCTAAAGAAAAGGTTAAAGCTAAATAAAGTGACGTTTAGAATAGATATGACAAGTGCGGATACATAGGATCTGTAAAAGGAATTAGGCAGAAAGAGTAAAAAATAGGATAGTTTACCATTTAGTCTAAGAGATTGAAATAAGAATAGAATATAGGAAGGAAATGTCACGAAGTATAGAAACAGAAAATAGAAACGAAATGAATAATTCCATCATGGTGGAATGGCTTAGTTAGTTCGTAGAATTCGTGAAACGAAGATGCAATTCGCGTTTGCTATCCATTTTTCCTAGTAGGTGAGACAATTTTTATCAGGAAGTTCCACTTTATGAATTAAATTTTCACTCATTCTTTTAAAAAAATTACGCGTTTTAGTCAATCAATCAACCGACTAAGTAAAACCAACAAAGTAAAGACTGACGAGTGTAAAATGCGTTAGCTTCACGGTTAAAACTGTTTATTATGGCATTAAAACATCCAATAACACATTTACTTTTCTTATTTGTACATCAAAAGTGGTAACAACTCGCAAAAAACAAAAACAAAATATAATGTAATAACACAGCGACACAATACTACAACATAAAAGCCCGAGCCAGATTTCGTCCAACCATAAAAAGAAAGACAATCAACAAGAACTCCGCGCTTACGAATTAGAACAAGTATTAACAAATATCTAGAAATCAATCAAATTCTCTTTCGTCGGATAAATGGAACGGCGAGTTCTTAGAAACGGCGATAAAATGTTAGTTTTCGACTCGATTACGGACTGTAAAACAAAAAAGAATATAAGTAGTTTTAGTAGTTGGTTACAAAAACGAATTGACATACAAAGTCGGAATTAAGCCTGGTCGATCGACGCAAGGGTGTGGCTGGCTGAAAAGATGATAGATTTAAATTTAGAGGAGAAACCAAAATTAACGTGGTTCTACCTTTTCGGCGACAGACTTTCGCTTAGTGGAACGAAATAGGGATGCGACTGTCTGGAATGCAAGATTTTACATTTCATGACGAAAAAAACTATTTCTAATTCACCTGTTCCGAAAATGTAGTCGTGACAGCATTCTTTTCGTCTACGATTTCATTTTCAGTACCATCGTCGACTTTTGCTGAACTATTGCCCGTTGCGTTCTAGAAAATATATTTAAAAAAAGACTATAAACAACAAAACAAAATTGACTCCTATCAACCTTATCGACAAAAAATTTTCCTTTCGACGAACGGTGTGAAGTTTTCCTTTTCTGTAATGGCAAAAGAAAAGGTATAAAAAAATTAATTATTGTTAATTATTAAGAATAAATTATTGTTCTCTATTACTTTGCCCGACGATGATTCCTGCAGATTTTTTTGTTGACAACTGATCTCGTCGTCCACTGTTTTAGGTTTCTCGGTAACTATACTTCGTCTCGTCGAACGACGCAAAGGCGTAGTTTTTTGAATCTCCGAAATTTCCTGCGGGGTCTAAACAAAAAAAACTGTAAATGGACGTCAAGTAAAGCAAAAGTTAGTCTTACCACATCAAATTCCGGAGTGATAATCTGAAATGGCGTGCAACCTAAATTATGAACGTATAAATACATTCAATAACAAAGAAATATCTACAAAATAAAGTATTTTACCAGCGCTTTCAATGTTCGTTTCATCAAGTTCAGAGGGACTGGGAGTTTCGCCGCCACTCAAAAAACTCGAAAAGGAATCCCTTTGTTTCGCTAACAAGTTGAAACGAACGCTTTTTCGAACTAAAACGAAACAAAAGGTCAAACATGAAACGATAAAATAATAAGTAAAAAACGATCAACCGTTGGTGTGAAAAGATTTCAAAATTGAACCAGGCGTGTCGAATGGAAGATCGAAGCAAATTTCGGGCGGTTTAGTTAATTCAACATTTAATTCTCCCGGTGTCATCGTTTGGCGACGTTTGCGAAGCGAACTGAAGAAAAAAGTCTCAATATCGACAGGAAGGAACAAAATGCAAAAAAGAAACAATTTACGCGTTCTTGCCGTCGCTAGACGGAGTAGAACTTTCGGAAGAAGTTTGAAATTTCATTTCGTTCACCACAAAACTGTCGTCGACTGAATCCGCGCCGGTTGTAACGATTTCCGGTTCGTTTTCGTCGATTTTTGGCACATCTTCATCGATTTTGGTTTCTATTTCGGTTGCAACGTCTTGGAAAACATTCTCGGTACGTTTGACCTCCATTTGAGCGTTAACCTTTGCCGCCGATGCAATAAAATTGAAACTAATGTTGGTCGAAATAATGTTTTCGGATGATTTGTGTGTTTCCGATTTTGACACGAAAATCACGTTATTACTCGCCGAAGTGCCGACGGTTTCTTTGCCCTTACTATCGCGTTTAGAGGAACTGTTTGACTTAACCGAAGACGTTGGTTGCGACCTATGTTTGCAAAAACAGCAAATCCAACATTACATTATTAAACGAACGTATCAAATTTGTAAGTACTTAAAATTTCCAATTTTGCTCGGCGTATCGGAGTAAAATTTAAAACTGTTGTTGACTTTCATCGGAATTTTCGACTTGAATTTTTCGCTAACGACCCCGGCGCGAAACGGAGGATGTTTAGAAAAGGCCAATTTAGTTTCATTTTTCTTCTCCTCTTTTTCCTTTCGATACTGTTCTAAGCGCAGTTTCAATTCTTCTTTCGTCATCACATCTTCGTGAGTTTTTACTAAATTAAAATCAAAAAGTTTCTATTTAAACGATTTTTTAAGCAAAAACAGTTAAAATATAACAAAAAAATTGTTACCGGTAGGAGTTGAATTCGCTGAGCGCTTTGGTGTCGTTTTTTGAGGCGGTAACGCTCGCTTTTCATCCAATTTTTCGTCTCGTTTCATTTTTCGATTAGCAGCGAGTGTGTTTCGATTATTTAACCGATTTTCGACCAAATTTTTCTCTTTTTGAGTCTTTATCGACAACGTTTTTGCATTGAACGATGTTTTCGTCAGGTTTCTTCGGTTCATAGCGGGGGACAAAATGCTTTCCAGGCCAAAATAAATCGCTAAATACAAAAAAAACAATTAGAAACGTTTTTTCGAAGATTCCGTACAAGTTTTTCGAATAAGCGGGTAAAATTTCAACCAATTCTTATTCATTTGTTATGAGTATTTCTTTAAACGAAAGATGTCACTTAGAAATCATTTATTTGAAAACTAGCACGTTGAAAGCAACACGCTTTCAACCGGTATTGGCGCAACTTGCCGGAAATTCTAAATTTTTATTCTTAACCATGTCCCGAGTTATTACAAAAGTAAACGGTATTTAGTTTCCATCTAGGCGACATACATGCAGCATTGAATTTCCAATGTTTACCATTGGTAAATCTACGTTACCGTAATTCACATCGAAAGTTCTTGAACCGCGACGTTGTGTTATTTGATGATTTGAACAACTTTGATTTGATTTCTTAATTACTGTTTTAAACTTTCTTTGCCTTAAAATAAGAAAACATAGTAAACATGTTATTAAAAATGAGTGTGAAACAGAACGAGTCAAATAGTTATCAACTAAAATCTACTTTTTGGACAATGCATATGAACAGGATTACAAACACTGCATACTAATCGAATATAAAAAATTTGCTTGGGAACATGAAGTCGCTAAAACATTTTTATTTCTAGCAAGTTGCAGACGAAAAGAAAACTAATAGAATATTGCAGAAACGGTTACATCAACTGATTACAACAGGAATACACCAGTAAAAACCACAAAAAAATTAAAATCAAACGAATAAACATATTTCTTGATTGCGAGCAGTTGCGCACTTAGTCAAGATTTACAGAAGTCACATTTTCAAACGTTAACACTGCTTTCGGCTTTCGGCTTCGTAATCCTGCTGCTCTGGTCGATACCGTCGTCGTCGTTGAATACAACCCGGGAAAAATAGATTTACGATAGATGACTAAAATGCTGCAATAGGAATACGGCTAGTGTCACAATTACTACTACAATATTGTACAACTGAATACAATGAAACATTTCGAAATAGGTTGCCATTCTTTAACTCGGCGTCTTTGCAAGCGATTCGTTTTTTTCGAACGATGTTTTACTTCCTTTAGGCCCTTTAGAGATTGTTGATCCCGTTTTTCGATTCTTTTGCTTTCTGTTTTCACTGTGGAAAATTTGGATTTGGTTGATTTCGCAATGTCGTCTTCTTTTGATCACCGATAGGATTGCTTGTTTTCCTGATTCACCGTCTTTTTTTGTTATCGACATTCGTAAATAATCATCGCTTTATGGCGGAGGATTCGGAGTGGCGCTTACTTTCTTCGACCCGTGCCCAGTGACTATCTTACTACCGTCGGTTTTCTCGATTTTTCGTAACGCTGAGTGCTTCGTAATTCGCCATGGTTTAACCGTTCGATTCCACAATTAATTTCGTCGACAACTGATTAACGTATCAAACTTTGTCTTTTTAATCAGTTTTAGCCCTCATAAAATAATGTAACTATCAATATCTATGTTTTGAATTTAACCACAATATCGAATATACAATAGATGCTGTAACTGCGCATTTGCAGTTCGGAAATGGTCGGAAGAAGATCTCTGATCTCGTTGAGACCTTCTTCTAGCAAATCTTGGAACGCCGAGTTCCAAGTAGCGTGATAGCGTTTCGGCGCCGAAAAGCGATGTCGCATGATGTAAGCTTTCGGCTAATAATTTGTTTAACGCGGACGTGATCGTCAATTGAAACCCAGTGACTGTTTATCACTAGACGCCGCGTTGGCATGTTTACTCAATAAGGTAATTGAAAATGAGAATAGATGCACTTACTTTCGTGTTATGAGCCATAGCTGTCGTTTTTTGTGTTTTTGTCGCCGCTGTACGAAAACAGCCACTCGCAAAAGTCGGACAGGCGAGTGTCACCGAGTAACACTTTTCGACCTTCGCCGCAATACGCGCACTTGCCCAGCGTCTGATTGTCCAAGCAACTGAAAAAAACATCGAGCATCAATAATTGGTTATCAGAAATTTGCAAATGTTGCTTACTCTCTGCAGACGATGTGAGCGACGCAACAGTTGGTTTCGTGTTCTACAACAGCGCCATACGGATTCTCCCCAATTACTTTCTCCTGCGTCGATTCGAAATCGAAAAAGATGTATCGAAAGGACTTTTCCTTCTTCTCGTCATTGGCCCCATCATCATCACCATCAGCAGCATCGCGATCGCCGTAGTCGATCAATACTTCGTCGTCCGAGGTGTCGGCCAATTGGTACAAGATTCTCGTGGCTTCGTCAACCAATTGATCATCGTCCATATCGCGCAGGTTCGGCTGATGGGCCTGCTTGTAAGGTCTCATGTAACAACGATGACCAGCTGCAAGCACGTACTCTTGGTGCACGCGACAGTCGAAGAAGCCGCATTTGTGCTGCCACTTCTTGCGACGAGTTTGTTGAACGAAAACTCCGCAGTTTTTGCATTGTCTAATCTTTCGGCGGACGAGGACTCGAGTCTTTGGCGTTTGTTACGGCGGCCACCATTGACTTGATATCTCACCTCACGACGGTCGAAGCATTCAGGGTTTTGGAACGAACGATTGCAATCGTTGCAAAAGTGTGGCACGGCGTCAGGGATACAGGGCCCTTCTTTGTAGCAAAAGTCGCATTTGGTTGCGCAACGGTGATCCTCCTCGCAGTCATACCCTTTATCACAGGGATGACAGTAGTAGCTGCGCCCCATTAGACATTTCACGGATTTCAGGACGTCGAAATGATGATCGTGCAGGAACAAGCAGACTATGTTGGGGGCTGTTCGGCCTTTGAACGTGCGCACCAGTTCGGGAGGAACACTTTGATTTGGTATCTGCCGTAGTAAACATCCTGAATCTTTTGCACTTCCGACAGTCCGCACGGTCCTCGATGCTGAGCCAAACCAGCGTCAGCCATCAATTTGGTGGCTTCTCGCCTTTGAGCTGTGTTGCGCTTTTTGTCACCTTTTCGAACATTATCCCAACGAGATTTATCGGTGTCTTTGCGTATGTTGGCAATGGCTGCGACAACCGCTCGAGCTAGGCGCAAGTCGTCCTTGTTGTCGATTTTGATGATGCAACTACCGTGCCCGTTGCTACGACTAAACACAAACTTCAGTCACTTTAGAATGTAATAAGAAAACTGTAAAACTACCTGTCGAGCCATTTTTGCAAGTTGGTAATTTGTCGACCGGCTCTACCTCCCGTTTGATTCTCGACCACGTACACTCGGACTTTCATTTCCTCGTCGAAATCCAACTTGCCTTTCGACTGTTGGGACTTTTTCGATGGCACCAACGATAGTTTCACCATTAATGTCCCGTCGAGGCATTAATGGCACGATAATGGCGTGATCGAGGGCCGAATGATGAATGTAGACATTGACACGATCCTCTGGCTCAGCTTCCATACCATCCACTATGTGATTGAATGCGTGATCGAAAATGTTGACCACGTTTGGATGGATGTCTTTCATTTCCGCGATTCGCTCGTTGAAACGCATGGAATACGTTTTCCCCGTTGTTTTGAACTTTGACGCGCGTTTAACGTCGGTCAACTTGAGACTCCGGGTCAAAATCGTATTCACCCTGAAAAAGCACCAGCATTAGTTCCAAAATAAGGAAGTCAACAGAATTTTAAAGTTTACGGTGTTTTTTATACAGTTTAAAATTTACAATGTTCAATAAATCGATCAATTCTCAATATTTCTTAAAGAATTTTTAGTTTGTTGTGTAGAATTCAATTCTATATAACATACTAAAAAATCGCTTGGAAAAATTGAAAACTGATCGATTCATCGAACTTTTAAAATTTAAAAGTGTAGACTACATACAGCAAAACTTAACAGGCGGGCACTATAGTTAATAATTCCTTACTACAGTTATGCAACCGCAGGACTGTTTAGTTAGAGAAAAACCCAGAATCAACTCGACGTTGTTTCAATGGAACAAGCTCGTCGAAACATCTCTGAAATCCATCTTCGATATATCATTTTCAGTTGGATACGTTTGGTCGAGGAAATCAACACGAGCTGAGTACTTGTAGTTGCAGTTAATCAAGATTACAACTCCGGCGCCGATGTCGTTTCGAAAAGCGTTGAAAACGACGACAATCTATCCGCTCCCCCATCGAAACTTAGTTTCGAAGCTTGCGAAGTTCGCGACTTTCAAATTGATTGATTAAGAGCATGGTTAAGATTTAGCTGTGTCTTTGATTGAAACAAATTGAAATCTTGACACTTTTCGACGATATCCATTTTGTGCACTTGCTAGTTTTTGAGTTTTAAAAAGTATAAAATGCATTTATCAACACGTAGCAAAAAACAAACAAAATACCGGTAGGAGATACAAAATTGTTAAAATTATCCGAAACAAATAAATGTCGTAAGGATGGTAAAAGAATGAATAAAAAGTGTTTATTTTTCGTTTTTCTGATGAATCTGATTTTGAATAGAGCGAGACGGCGTCGGCCGTTGGTTCGTTTCGGCGAAAGTATGATCAATCGATAATCCGCGCTGATCATTGTTGATCGGATGCTGAGGCGAAATCAGTTACTATTCGAAACGGGCGTACTGTAGTGGGGATCTGCGGGCGGATAAGCGTGATGAACCGGATTTTGAGCGAAAACGGGTTGAAATCGACAAAACTGTTGCGCGTAATCGTTCGAAACGCATTCTCCGCAAAACTGATCGGTACAAACGGTTGAAATCGGTTGGTTAAAAATTTCGTTGATATTTCTATAAAATAAACAAAATTCGTGTCCCGGCTCGCATGGTAACTGAATAATCGTCGTTCGTCGGTAGACGACTCGGCCAATTTTAAAACTGTCGAAATCTAAATTCGAATTCACATCGGCAACTACGGCTGCGATAAAAGTACAGTAATCCTAAAGAGAACATTACGAATCCGTATTCAGATATGGATTTCGTCGCCCTCCTCGAAGGCATGCTCGAAAATCAATATCCGAATCCGATTTGCAGATCTCAACTTTAGGCTTACTGTCCATTTATTCGTGCCGTAATCGTGAAAGAACTATACGTACTTCGAAACAATGAGCGATCATTTTATAGAGCGATTCGCCGATGATTTTCGTCTTAGGATAATCGGCGCGATTTTGCAAAATTTGCAAAATCGACTGATATTTTTCGAATTCTTTCTCCAAAGTCGCTTCGATTTGTACTAAAAATCCTTTCGTCCGATAAAAATCATTTTAAAAAAAACAATCATTGGCTTACGAGCATTCTTAGTTTTTCGCTCAACTTTTCGTCGGCGGCCGAACTATCGATTTTGACGATCAAATCCGAATCCAACGTTATCATTTCCGGTTGGATCTAAAAATTGCACGATACTTCGTTGGCCAGCGACCGTAAGTTGCGAAGAAAACAAATTTCTCGACGGATACTTTATCCAAAAGCGACTCGACTTCGGCTTCGCGTCGCTGCCGTTTCGACTGGTACGGATTGGCCTCGAAGGCGTCGACGTTCGGCTCGTCCGCCCCGGGCACTAATATACTTAAAAATCCCCAAGAATGGTCTACGCCGAGAACGTCCTCGTACGGGCAAAACTGCAGATCGGTTACTGTATCGGTGATCCTGAGGGTCAAGTACGGCGTGCACACGGCTTTCGTGCAAATATCCTTGAAAATCTGTAAAGAAAAGCAAAAATTCTGCCTTCAAATCGCCGCTTGCGAGCGCTGAAAACGAAAAACCTGCAGATCGGATCCTGATGCGCAGGCGAGCGTTCGCCGCTGGCTGAATGCTATAGGCTCCGCGGGCCTGTTCAATTTGTAATCGAATAACGGTTTATAATTTCGAATATCCCAGATTTTCAAAGACAACAACTGAACAACGTGCAATGTGCAAATCAGCGTGCATTTCAACGAGTGGTCAACCAAAAAACCAAAAAAAGTTAAATACTGTACAATAATGCGTCATTCTTTTCGTTTGGAATATAGTCAGGTCCGAAGTAGAAATAATGAACCAATTCCAAATTAACTGATACTTTGGATACAGTGGACCTACTTTTGTTAACGATTGTTTCCTTCTTTTTTTGGCTCGTTTCTTGTTTTAATTCAATTTTCCTTGTTCACCTATAAACCGGTGGAAAAAGATTTTGGTTGAATTTAGGGGTGAATAACATTTCGCCACCATGTATGGTAAAGGCAGGAATTAGAATGTAACTAGTTGTTCAGCCCTTCGCGCTTGTATAAAAATGCCGATTTCCAGCAATAATTCGTAGTTAGAGCGGCGTCTGCTCTATGTACATTTCATCTCCCGGTGATTGAGCTGCCCATTCTCTATGTACATTTCATCTCCCGGTGGTTGAGCGGCGTCTGCTCTAACTACGAAATCTTGTTCTTCCAAGATTGTACATAGTATATTGTATATTGTACAGTGTACAGCTGAAGACCGCAAGATTGCCGTCTCGCAAGGTCTTCAGGTCCCGATGATGATTAGAGGTATGGCCATATATTTATGTACATATATATGTACATATGAATAGACCGGTGTTTAGGCCTATCTCGATTCTGAGGGGCCAAAATTTTCAAATCGTGTCTAAAAATAAAAAGAACTCACAAATACTATACATAACATACATAAAACGTAACAATTCAGTGTAATTTCAAATCGGTTTCATTATTTCCAACTTCAGGCCCAATCGGATCAAACGCAGGAACTTGCTTGCGGCTCATAAAGCATGCAATACATAAAACTAGTTGCAATCATGCAAACAAACAAAAAAATTGAGAATATTTTTGACAATTTCTACGAACCAACGAGAAAAATACAAATACAAACGTCGAGTGGATGGAAAGCAATGCGCTATTTTTGTTCGTAGGTCCACGGAAGGAACCACGGCACAATAATTACCGACATCTGTTTTTGTATGGTTCATTCTCAATCTCCCGCCGATGACGAACAATGGAGCAGATGCTTTCCATCCACTCGACGTTTGTATTTGTATTTTTCTCGTTGGTTCGTAGAAATTGTCTCGCTATATTCAAAATCAGATTCATCAGAAAAACGAAAAATAAACACTTTTTATTCATTCTTTTACCATCCTTACGACATTTATTTGTTTCGGATAATTTTAACAATTTTGTATCTCCTACCGGTATTTTGTTTGTTTTTTGCTACGTGTTGATAAATGCATTTTATACTTTTTAAAACTCAAAAACTAGCAAGTGCACAAAATGGATATCGTCGAAAAGTGTCAAGATTTCAATTTGTTTCAATCAAAAACACAGCTAAATCTTAACCATGCTCTTAATCAATCAATTTGAAAGTCGCGGACTTCGCAAGCTTCGAAACTAAGTTTCGATGGGGGAGCGGATAGATTGTCGTCGTTTTCAACGCTTTTCGAAGCGACATCGGCGCCGGAGTTGTAATCTTGATTAACTGCAACTACAAGTACTCAGCTCGTGTTGATTTCCTCGAATGAGAAACTAAATTTTATACAAAGCCAATATATCGTTCGATGAGAAACTGAATTGGACACAAAAATATGGTAAGCATCATATACAGTAATCAAGTAGTATTGTACTGTCGACTCTGAAGAGATCTCTGAAGAGAGTTATCTCAGACAAATAGATGCCAAGGAATCAGGTCAAATCGTCCATGTTATCAGAGTGTACTGTACCTATTATGGATTGTTGAAAAAAGCAATAATAAGGAACCAAAATGGACCATTACTTTTAATTTTACTGAATCAAACACGCCTTTTAAACTTATTGTCACACATCAACATGAGAAAAAATGTTTTCGTGTTACACTAATGTCAGATTCAGCCGAAACTGACTCGAGATAAAAAAAATGCGTTTTCCTCTCTCGTTTTTACTCGTTTTTGCTTGTCAAAGAGGATCATAATCATCAGTCAATTATAAAATATAACTCGAGGCTGACGTAGACGAGCCGATTCATCGGACATGGCGCCCAATTTGTAATATTTAGCATATTGGATGCAATTTGCCTTTCATTTTGTTCATTTTAATAATAAATTAGCTTCAAACTTATTAATTAGTCAATAGCCAAATACCACCTTCGTTACACTGCTCTAAAATCCGCTTTAAATCTTTAAATTAAAAAGCTTCCCATTGACTTCGTTATAAGTTTTCAGTATTTTTGCCCACGAAGGTTATGTTGTTTTTTTTTATTTAAAGTGTCCCTTTGGTCACAAATTCATTCCGTATAACTAACAGCGCGAAGGTCGGTCGGTTGCATTATTCGCTCGTAGTAACTTTTCGTAATCAAAAGTTTCGATCATCGTTTCTAATCGTCATGTGTGGTGGAAAAAAAGAAGAAAAGAAAGCCGAACCCGCGCCGTTACCTGAAGAAGAACCACCACCACCACCGCCAGTTGAGGAACCAAAGCAAACAAGCACAGCGAAGGTAGAAGAACCAAAAGGAGGCAAAAGTGCAGCGAAAATTGGTCAAAGTTCAATGAGCAGAATGAACGAATCACAATTACAGAAGAATACTGGCGCGCAGTCGCTCGCTCTCCAATCGGTTAGAGGTAAAAAAGCGAAAGAACAAACTATCATTAAAGGTATGCCTATAAATGTTTCATTTAGTTTTCTTAAAACTGTCTAAAATTACATTCTTATGTTATGTTTGCAGCCGGAGGTGGAGCAGGGAATCAAAGTATGGCGAGACAAAGCATGGTTGGCGGACCGCAGCAAAGTCTAATGTTGATGTCGACCAGATCTCCAGCGCCGAAAGGTGGCGACGTCAGTCAAGTGATGAAAGCGAAATCCGAAAAATTACTCAAGAAATAGACTACCGAAATTAAAAACTTTTAAACGACTTTCGTATGTGATTTTTGTAACGTTGTAATTTGTGTATCGCGTTTTAAAATTTGTCAAATTGTGTCCGTCCGCAACAAATTTCCATTTGACATGTAATTAGTAATGTGCATCTACTCGTTTGTTTTTATCCGTCTGTTTCACTTTCACTAAATAATAAAATTCTTCTTTCACTTTCTAATCGTACAGTACCATTTTTAAAGCGAAAAAATTTGAGTCCGTTGACACGTCTAAAAAAGTGTGACGTGATTCAATGCATTGCAACGGAATAATACAAAAATAAGAGTGAAACGAAAAGACGGAAAAACAATTTCGTACCAAATTAATTTTTAATTAATTATTTAATTAAAACTTTTTTATTTTCTAAAGCGGATTTATTGTTTGTTAGTCTGTTGTTGTCGGTGGTCAGTGAATGAGTAGACGGCTCGGCTTCGCCCTCGCAAACTAAGCCGAAGCTTGAATACAAGGGAAGATCCACATACATTAAATTAGACTAGTCTGCAGGCATGTAGTTATTCGACAAATAGACGGCTCGGGCTTTGCCCTCGCAAACTAAGCCTAAGCTTGCATGTAAAAGAAACTGTGTGGGTTTATTAAGTTTGGCATGTTCCGTCAACATGTAAGCGGACAATATCCTTCTATAAGAACAGAACCATGGTTTGTAGTGTATGGGCTCGCTTCGCTCGCTAACCACCCAAACAACTTGGAACTTGACACTGTCACATGTTAGTAGAGGTTGAGCTTCGGCCAGGAGAATCTAGCTCTCCAGCTCTTCCTCACTCTGAAGAAAAGGTTATTTAAGCCGTGGTCACCCATTCAATCTATATTACCTTCTCAACATATTGCACATTGTTTTCATTTACACAGAAATTTTGCGCAGCAGAATCCTTTCATAGTTTCATAGTTTGCCCTTTCATAGTTTCATTCTTCGACAATTGTTGTTTCTTTCTTCGGAGACGTATATTCTTTTCCTTCTGCCCTTCTTTTTTTCTCCCAACTACTTTAATTTTATTATCACTCTAAATTGATAAGGAAGATAAAAAATATAAAAATGTACAGTATTGTATTACTCTTATTTTAGAATCATAAACGAACCAAATTTCGGATAGTCTTTATGATTTCAGTCGACAGTCTTACGTTTATTCATGCAACACGAAAAGAACAAGACAGAAAGCGAAACTGATAAATACTACAACCAACCATAAGCAGCCAAAAATTTTGATAAAACAACTAAGATTAACAATTGAACGATACGCTACAAAATTACTCCTTCAAAAATCTTTCAATAAACGCCGAAACGTTCATGACCGAAATTCCAGCATTTATAAATTCTTTCGCTCCATCGGAGTCTGGATTTAAATCTGTAAAAAAAATTGAAACAATTTGTGAATGTAAAGAGGTCGAAAAAATAATTACTCGACAAAAAAACGCAGTAGCTGTTTGCATTTTCGTCTTTAATCTTCATAACGCAGGGCAAATAATCTTTCGCCGCTCGACTTCTAACGTCGCATTCGTGTTTCGACAAAAGTTCGACGATGCCCATAGTTCTGTACCTCGTAAGCAGTACTAATAACTTTGTTACACGATCATGAGCAGCGGAATGTGGGTCTAAATTTTTCCTAAACGGAACGAAAAAAGACACTAGTAAGCAGGAAATCGTACCATGAACGGAATTTTATTACTTGCTGTCGGCTAACTTCAAAACCATCTGCGAATGAACTTTCATGAACCATTCGCAAGTTCCGCTTTCCTTCAAACTTTGAAAACTTTGCAAAATAATTTCCGCTTCATCGGAGGGGGTTTTTAAAAAGATTAAATCGTCAGGAATTAAAATGCCTTTCGTTATCTTTCGAGTAAAACTATCAGGCTACAAAATCATTAACGATTAAACAGTTTTACATTGTGAGAATGAAAAGACGAACCGCAACGTCGCCCTCAAATATATCAGACAGTTTGTGGCCGACATCATTCGATTCCGTTTCAATTTCCATCGGAATAACTTTCGGAAATGAAACTGCCTCGTTACTGAAAAAGTGACAAAGATAACTGTTTCATCATAAACTCGTCATAAATTTTGTTCGACGTACGTAGGGTAGAATTGTGAAGTTGAAGGATGATCAGAAATAACTAAACGCTCATTTGAGTCAGAATCGTCCGCTGACATCGTCGCTCGCATTTCGTTTATTTGTCGCGGATTAGAACCTACGATGAGCATAAATAAAAATCAGAACAACATGGCATCATAGACGTCTCAAAAAGTATGAACTCACCCGCTAAAGTTGTTGGCAATCGAAGCGAAGCTAAACTGATGATGGCCTTTTCGGCGTTTGACAACGATCTTTAAAAAAAACGACACAAATTCCGAGAAAAAAAGGTAGAATTACAACGAAGAATCAATCATTCGTACACAGCCGGTGCTCGAAGAGCGACTTCGTCCAACGCCTTTTTCGTCGCTTCCGACCAAGTAAACGTGCTCCGCGACGACGGATTGCTTCGCTTTCTGATAACTGACTCTTTCGAATTTTTAACTGATTCCAACGGGACGATGACCGGCGGTCGATACAAATCGCTTCTTTCGTCGACATCTTGCGGACCTGAAAAATGTTATCGTTGATCAAGAATCACTAATAATTTGTGTTTTTTCTTTTACCAGGAGAACTGGGCGTATCTTCAATTGTGATGAAAGCTAAATCGCTGGCGCAAACGCCTCCGCGTCTAGCGAGCGAAAGAGGTGACAACTGACTCGGCTCTTCAGGCTCGGGCGAATCCGGATTACATAAATCCATATCCAACGGAGTCACTGGAGGGGGTTTCGGTATTTCTAATAGAGGACGTTTTTCAGCTGCGACGGCCAACGAGGAAGCTTTTCGAATCCTCGGATCGCGAGCGGCGGCTCCTAGACTGGGGATCGAAACGGCGGCACCGACCTTCACGGATGCCGCCGGCGACTGCTGCAGCTGATTAGGTGTTAAATCCGCGTCCAATTTTTGATCAGCACCTTTCGTTTCAATTTTTTCCTTATCATTTAATTTTGGAGAACTCTCCACGGTATTTGGCTCGGGTGTAGATTGGACGGAAATGCTAAGAAGTTCTAATCGAACTGGATTCACACGATAAGCCGAGGGAACGGTTGCGGGCATCAATGGAGGGTCATAAGGGTCTTTTCCGAATCCTGAATCCAACAAGAACATTCTTAGTTTTGAAAAAAAAACATGAACGGAAAAAGGAATACCTAAACCGGCGACACACGATCGATAAGCAAATATCAAACAATGTAGGCTCAAAAACGTATCGCAATAACGAGGAATTCCTGAGGCCAAAATGATAATAAAATGAAACGTATAGTAAATATGAAAAAAAACATTTCACCAATTTGATCAGAAAACTCGCCCAAAGGAAAAATAACCATGAAAGTTCCTCCTCTCAAAGTAGCTAAGGCAATCTAAAAGCAGTTCGAAAAATTATTTGATCTCGACAGTTCAAATAAAACGAAAGAGAAAAATAATCGGACCAAATTATTATCCGAAAGTTGTTTAACGAATTTAATAAATCCGTCGGAGCGATCGTTGCAAAATCGAAAAACGCTGACGTAAAGACCGTTGTTCAAACGTAACTCTCGCCGACGGCACAAAGCCGCTTGATTCTGTTCCGTCCGTAATTCTTGAATAGGACCCCATTGCGTAATACAAGAATAAGTCGTTATTTTCTTTATTTGCAAAGTTTTGCCTCTGGAAAAACAAATACTGTCGTAAAACCAAACGAAATGGTGATAAAATCAAAACACCATCGTGTTTCGCTTTTATCCTTACAAACTGAAGGGTTTCATTTTTCCATATTGACTTAACATCTGCACCCGATGAAGGGTAAGTTTTTCACCGCAACTTAACATGCCCATCCAAAGGAGTTGATCCTTGGATCGTGCGGTCGGCGAACCATAATCGTACGTTAAAACGGCGATGGGACATATTTGTCGAATCTGCGTCGCTAATTCCGTGTCTTCGTATTCGTACAAATAAATCTGTCCAAAGAAAGAACCCTTTAATAGCTTTAAGAAACAAATTTACCAACACGAACCATTGGAAAAGGCATCGAATTTTAAAAGGAGTTTTATATACCTGTAAAGCTTCGAATAAACGATTGGGCGAAGCATTTATTAAATCGTTTGGACCGTATTTTGCAATGTGGCAATCGAAATTCGGTGTCGGTTCTAAGTGTCCAGACTGCGCTGCTGGCACCAATTTTATGCGACCCTTAAAAGAAGAACGAGCAATTTATATGAACCAAGTCAAAATAATTAAGTGGTATTTTGAACAAACTTTTATTATTTTGAAAACGATAAATGTGCCACTAACGCCAGATATTAACGGTGCAGCGGTGAGCAAGTCGGAATAACGGGAAAGATAAACACCTGAAGCAGAGCAAAATCTAATACAGGATTGGAATTGAAAATTAAATTTTTCGAAAACTGACCTAAATTCGGTTGACCCAAACATCCAAAGGATCTGTGACCACACAGCAAACCGTTCTTGCAAATTCTTTCAGCCTGCATAGAAACATTTTAATTTATTATAAGAAAAATAAAAAAATAACCAATTTGTTTACTTCAGGAAGGGATAAAACTTCTAAAAATGCGTAACTAACGGCCAAATCTTTATCAGTATATATTTTGCTACTTTTCATTTCCTTCTTGCGAGTTTCCATCTACAATCGATTGAATAAGAAGTGGAAAGCAAAAATGTCCAGTAAGTTAGCAGTCAAGATAAGTTTTTGGCATAGACAATGTAGCAATTGATTAACCGCTGATTACCGTGAAATCGAGGGTTTGCAATTCTAAACTCAGTTTTGGCCAGTAGTGATTAGGTGGTTAACTTAACAGTCAATTATTTTTGAGCATAAGTCATTACTTTCGAAGACAATTCAGGATTTTGTACGAGATAACCGTGAATGTAATGAAAATTTCGTTCGCTTTCATTTCGAAGATAATAATTTTGTTTTATGATCGGATATATATCTTGCGAAAATTCACGAGAATTGAACTGAATTTCTTGCAAAATGTCTGAAAAATGAAAAAGAAACTGGTTAATAATGGAAAAACATACCTAAAATAGATTATCAAACGTTTTTTAACAATGAACATACGCAAAGAACGCACTTTTTTGTTCTTTGTCCTTTCTTGGAATTTTATAATTTCTCGCCAAAGAGGAACCTTCTTCTTCGGCGTCTTTCGATGATGTCGAAGGTTTTGAAGAATCTTGTGCAATAACACCTGCAACACAGTGAAACACTAGATTTCATGTTTTGGATACGTTTTACGAAAATTACCTTTCTTCGGAATCTTGAAACCCTTCATCAACGGCACAGGGGTCTTTTCTGAAGGTTTCGGCGTGATTTTTGATGCCATTTTCGATTGGTAAAGTGAAAGAAAATCTGTAAATGTGAACGTAAACCAAAAAACTTCTTTCGTTTTCTCAAAAGGTTGCCTCATACACTCGCGCGAAACGCACACTTTTTGAAACAAATGCAATATTTTTAACTCATATTTGTATTCAAATGTCAATATGCTATGTGTTGCACAGTATCATCAATCGACCAGCAAACATTTCAAATGCCAAAAATTTTTAATTTTCATTGTTTTATATTTTTTCGGTAATTTTTAGTTTATTTTCAATTGTTTCAAGCGACTTCTTTGTACTGACGTAAAATACCGGTTTTATTGCCGCCACAAAAGAAAATTTCAGTTCACTTTTGTTAAATATGCTATAAAACGTTTCAATACATTGAATATGCTTATGTAAATCAACCACTATTACAATTTTCCTTCGAAAATAAAATATAATGCAAGTGACAAAGCACGAAACAAATGGAATCGGGTGAGCAAAACTTACAAGTCAAATTTTTTCGGGCGTCCGTTCGGATTATTCGGGCGTTTTTTCGCGTTCTTCGGACGTTCCTTCGCTTTCTTCTTTACAGTCATCAGGCGAGCTTAACAGTTGAAAAAGTTCCTCAATTTTCCGCTCTCTTTCAAGATCAGGAGTCTTTTCGCGTTCTTCCGACGTTATTTTTCCGCTTCGTCTGCCACCTTTTGACGTTTTTCTGTGTTTGCCCGTTTGCGCGCTACCCGGTTGTAATGAGCCACGTATTTTCGCCATCATTTTTTGCAGATCTGAGTCGTAAGTGTCTTCTTTAGTCATTGTAATTGCAATTTGCCCCGTGCAAACAACGAATGGGTTCGTGGGCTTCCGATTTTGTGGTTTTTCTTCGTCGACCATCATTCCGGAATCTGGAAACAATGTCTGCTAATAATTAAAGTGTCATCAACTGCCCCGTCAAGGATGGCAATTTAATTTAATTTTGAACAGTTTCGAAAACAAATTACACTTAAAACAAAATCGTGTTGCTAATGCTATAATTTCGATTGCGTTTGAAAGTTTATGTGTCGTATACGTTAACGTTATAAAGTATAATTTTCAAATATAAAGATTTAATTAATTGAAATAAAGTTTCGCAAATAAACATGGATTAATGGTGTAATAACTGAAACAAACAAGAGAAAATGAAAATCAAAGCGAATCTTCATACTACAGTACGTAATGCTTGCTTTAACAGAAACCGAGCGACATTATGCATCGTACCCGTAGTTTCAGTGAAATGCACGAGTTTACTCAAATAAACTAAATATTACAATCATAAAAAAGTGCCCAAACCGCAACTTGGAATAAAATGGAATAAATTGGAATAAACTTCCATTGAGGTCGAAGTAAATATTACAATCATAAAAAAGTGCCCAAACCGCAACTTGGAATAAAATAAACTTGCGCAGAACATCAATATAAAATAATCTGAAAAATGGACTTCCATTGAGGTCGGAATTTCTTGAATCGCTTTACGAAGGCAATGATAAACTCCAAAAACTTGGTTTTAATTTAAAATATTCGTTCAATCTGTCAATACCATATCTAAAAAACGAAAATTAAACTAAGCAGGCCGTTTTAAATATTCAACTGTGCATTTATCATTGTTACTGTAAATATCCGAAATCAATTTTAGAATTCTTCGCTTGGACGATAGACCAAACCGACCATAAAAAATGCGATGCCTTAAAACGAATAATATTTACAAACTTGCTGAGAAAGCGAAGGAAAGTATATCTTACTAAAGCTAAAACGTTAACTTGGACATATAAAGTTTCTACATCTCGAGATGTTGGTGCAGCCATTTTATTCATGCCACAATAAATATCAAGATAGCTTTTTAACCAACCCAATTGAAATTCTTTGTCCGGATATCGAGAAAAATCGACGTTTTCAGTTCCTAAAAAAATACTGTGAACAATTTTTAGTTTTTACACAAACACAAAATGCAGAAACACACAATAAACAAAATGAACTGCTTACCTGCAAATTCAGTGAAATGATCCGCAATGTCGTAAGCTTGGTAATTGTATCCACCATACTCAAAATCGATAAAGGTTACGCAATCTACGAAATCAAGTAAATATTCTACGAAATCTACGAAATCATGGCAAATATTCATTCCAACCATTTGAAAGACGGAAAAACGTACCTTTTTCGGAATCATGGATAATATTTTTAAGCAGTAAATCATTGTGACAAAACACAATTGGACAGTTCAATTCAATGATTCGTTTTTTCAAAATATCGTACTCTTTTTGTATTTCAAGTTTCGATAAATAGCTCGATTCGTACCTTTAATTATAATAATCGGCACTTGTTCACTTTAGCGGGTACCAAATTATTTTTTCCAAATTTCAATAAAGTTAGTATATTCCGATTCAGAATTTCATGCTGAGTAAGAATATGCTTTTCATATTCACCCCGCATCATTATTTACAAAGTTACAGCGAAATGTTTGAAAGTTTTATATTGAAGCTTTATGTTAATTCCTTCAAAATTTTTACCCTTTTATTAAACATTTCCGGTCATTGTTAACCTTCTTTGTCAATACTATAAAACTAAAACGTTAGTCGCAAGCTGATAATGATACATCCCTTCAATGGGCTGTTGTTACTCATGGTTTAATTTCGAATCGAATGCTATGCGTTTAGAAGATATGAATGGGACGGATGGATATATTGCGCGCTGTTCTGGTGGTAAATGACAAATATTAACGTTAAGAAATATTCGCCAACGTTTGTTATTTATTTAAATACCGCCGTAAAGTTTTAAAAAATGATGCGGAGTGTATATGAATAGTATATTCTTACTCAGCGTGAAATTCTGAATCGGAATATACTAACTTTATTGAAATTTGGAAAAAAATTTTAGTACTCGCTAAAGTGAATGGGCAATGAAGCAATTTACAAAAAAGTAATAATACTTGTCCTGTTCAACTGTATCATCGAAGGTTTCTGGTAAGTTTCTAATGAATTTCTCAATTTGAATAAATAAGCAAGGTTCCGTTTGAAAATGCTTGCTGTCTAATTTGATAGAATGAATTTCAGCCATTCTTCTCGCAACCAAACTACAAATACAGTTCAATTCATTACTGGCATACCGTAGAAGGTTAACATTATGCTCGAAATACGTTGAAATGCTTTTCTCTCGTACGGTATCAACGTCCAGTATATTTCCTGGAATGAAACCGTACGCAACCCCGTTCGAAAAAGTACAATAAATGGGTGCAGCAAATCCTCGACTGCTCAAAATTTGCATGCATTCTTTTTCTGCGTTCCTGAAAAGTATTAATTTTCAAATATGAGTCTGTTTTTTATCATAAAACATTCAAACGAGTTGAAACACGAGAATTTTTTGCATTCAGTTATGCTTTGATACTTTTGACTGAAATTCATGTTTCACTTTTCAGAAGAAAACTAGTATGAAGAAAGTTTCGTTAACACATTGACGACAATGCTCGTTTTTTGTTTTACGGCGCGTGGGACAAACCTGTTTTTTATTGTATACTAGCGTGAGTCACCGGGGATTCACATTGTCCCACACGGCCAAAAACGTGTGAGTCACTGGTGACTCACATTGTCATCAATGTATTAATATCTCCTTCTAATTTAAATCCGAAACATTGCAACTTTCCCGTTGGTTTTTCCAAAAGATGTTTTGCATTGAAGGATTTACAACTATTTTTCTTTCGCACCTGTCAATTATTAACTCTGTTTTTTCACCAAATATTCGAAATAAAATTCGATCATTAGGATTTTTCAATTTATTCCAACAGCATAAAATTTTATTCGATATGCCACCTGTCAAAAGCTATAAAAACAAAAGCCATAAATAGAATTCATGTTTAAATTAATTTTTAATTATAATTGTTTTTTCTCCTACCTCATAATTTAATTCAGCGCGGGCCCATTCGGGTTTGATATTATTTACAATTAATTCATAAACATCCTTCTTCAGATTAACATCATCGTCGAGGTTTAAAAAAATATCATAATGTGGAACATCGTTTTGATCGTTCTCACTCATGGCAGGAATGTAAATCTACACATTGGATGGCTCTACGGGCAAATTTACTACTGAAAAAATGGAAACCAGCAATTCAAGAGACTGTAAAATTCTTTACAATTTGTCAAAAGCAAACAAATTTATTGTTGTTAAAACAGGTTACTAAGGAATTTTGTCATATTCGATTGGGTACTTCAGGTTCAAACATACTATGTCAATTGTAAATAGAGAAAATTAGTCGCAAATTCATTGGAGCACGCACTGTCCCACGATTGGACAAAAAGCGTCCTTACATGCGTACTGTATTTCATGATGCGAATTAATTATGATGTACGAACATTAACAAAACAGTCACACATTTATTATATCGTTTCATATCATGCGAAGTATACTAGTATTTGTAAAAGTTGATTCAAAAAGATATATTTTTAAGTCTAAAAACGAATCGCGTTTTGAATTCGCATGGGCAATTCGTCGTCACCATTAGTTCTACGCACGGACGCAAGAAATTCGCTGAAGCTTACGAAAAGCTCTAGGTTCTCGTTTTGCGCTCGTTTCGATCGTTTTGCGTCCGTCATTGCTCGTCGTCCGCGCCCTATATGGGTGTGTTTTCTCCTCGTACGAGAACATTTTGTGTTTGTGTTGTGTTTGAGATGCTAATAGTCAAACACCTTATCATATAGCTAAGTATTTAATGGATATAAATTGTTTTATCTTATGCACTATCATTGTCACCACTTCCGTTACAATTACCAGAACCGTTCCCACCATTTTTGTGCTTGTTTCAAATGATCAACGTGCTGAAAGACGTTTTATTGGAGGTTTATTGTAACAAATTATTGAATGACGTTAACGTGATGTCAAAATCATCGAACGGTTGCAATAATAATAACTCAACGAAAAACAACTATAATAATAATAATAATAACAATAATAATAATATTAGCTTAAATTCTACGACGGCGCCGACCACCAATTCTGACCAAGCCCTCTATGTCGGTCCTTATAAATTGGATAAAACCCTTGGCAAGGGGCAAACAGGTAAAAAAATAGATGTGCTTCGTGAAACGTTTTACAAACAAAAATAGAAACCTGTAAGATCAACTGTTTGTAATAAAGCCATAAATACAGTATACTTTTTTACCCGTTTTCGTTTAATTTTTTTATGAAATTAATTTTCGTCTGATGTTTTGAGAATGTCATTTTCTAATGACAATATCCCACGCAAAGTTTGTTTGACATTTTACTTAGTGGATCATCATTCTTTAAATAAATATCGTCTTAGAATCTTTTCTTACAAACTTTTAATTTTTCTAGCATTTTTTCGAAATCGTGATTCTCTTTTTGTTTTCGATAAAATCTTTACAAACTCATTCTTGTGGAAACCGATTGTCATTAAACACCGGGGTATAAACATGTCAAGCTGTTTTTTCTGCTTAAATCAACAAAATAAATCACTTTATATTATTCGAAACTGGTCTGTTTTTGCTTCGTGAACATACATTTTTCGAAAAAAGTTACGTTTTAGTAGAGAAAATAAAAAAAAACGATTACGTCAAAAAAGGATTTCATAGAAAAAACATCAACCACCCCACCACCGCATTTTTCGATTAGGTTTGCTTCAATTGACAATTGAATGGAGAGGAAATGTTTTCATCGAAATATTTATACAATCTTAAATTTTTTTCTTTTAGGTCTGGTTAAATTGGGCGTACATTGTGTTACGGGAAGAAAAATGGCCATTAAAATTGTTAACAAAGAGAAGCTTTCTGATTCAGTGCTACAAAAGGTCGGTAGAAAACGAAAACGAACGATTTTATCTAATTAATATAGCCGTAGAGAAAAATTTTCCGTTCCAATTTTATTCGGTGTGGGAGAGGACGGGGCGAGAAAAATGTGTACATTCTTTATGGACACCCTTCGTTATCATTATCGGCATCGTCATCGTCGTCGGTCGACGCCGTTGCCCCGCTAATCTCGGTCCATCGTTGTCGCCATCGCATCTGTTCGGCGTCTATTGCTCGTTTCTCATTCGATTCCAAATCGTACAATAGATGTCACCCAATATAACTGTCCATGTCCCAAAAACCTTCCTTCCCTTTTATTCCTCATTTTGCTTATTAAGTATTGATTCGAGGCGGCGACGAGACGAAACGTTCGTCGTCGGAGAATCCAAACCTCAGAATTGTCGTCCGTCGACGAGTCTTTTAGAATGAGAAGGAATTGAACTTACATACGATACTGAATACGCCCCTTGTTTAGATGGATATCACCCATCCTTATAAAATAGTGCGAACCGTTTTTACGCACGAGTCTTATTATAATCGGCATCGATATAGAAACAGCTGAATAAAAATGAAAAAAACAAAACGGCTTTCAATGGGGTTGGGGTTAGGGGAGATATTGCTGCATAGAAGAGTTTACAAAAACAAAAGATTATAGGTTAAAAAAATAGCACTTGTACTCGTTGAAGCGTTTCAGTTATACGCCTTCATACATCGTTATTATATTGGAATATTTTTATGAATTTTATCTTCCTAACCATAAAAACATTCTCGACGATTTGATATTACAAAAGTTTTTTATTCATTTATATACACAGAAGAAGAAAAAGTATAGCTTTTGAATGTACGATTGATTTCATTTTTGCAATTTGTGGCGCTACGTTAAAGTACTTCAGCACGACTAAGTGGCGCAATTATTTTATTTCATTCGAGCCGTCTCGTCGGTCTGCCGATGAGTTAGAGGGATAGAAAATTTTTAAGCTCATACGTATATTGATCAAACGTTCCTGTGAAAAACCCTTAATTGCGATTTCGAATTGTATTGGATGAAAGACGTGTCTAGCACAGGCGGTTCGGTCGATTCAAAACAAATTTCACACATAATATCATTAATATCTTGCACTTATTGCTTCCGGTCGATGGAAATATTAAATACGTACAAAAACGCGAAATTGAGACATTTCTGTAATAAATTTCCGTCCATACCGTACCTCTCACTTGATAAATTTATATGCTGAATATGTGAATTAACAAGTCATGAATTCCGTCTCATTTTTATTCTGTTGCAGGTTGAAAGAGAAATAGCCATTATGAAATTAATTGAACACCCTCACATATTACATTTATACGATGTTTACGAAAACAAAAAATATTTGTAAGAAATTAATAAATGAAATTTATCACTCATGCGTCAAACCAAAAAAGTTGACTTTGGCTTCAGGTATTTGATACTTGAACACGTGGGAAATGGTGAATTATTCGACTATTTAGTTCGAAAAGGGAGACTTTCCGCGAAAGAAGCGAGAAAGTTTTTCCGTCAAATTATATCCGCCTTAGATTTTTGTCACGCTCATAATATTTGGTAAGATTTAGATACTTGATTGATGAACATAAAAATGTTTTTATTTTTTTCGTATATTCGTATATGTAATTTCTTGATTCCACGGCAAGTCTTCTGGGAACAAAACTTAAATTAACCGTGTCGAAAATCGAAATGCAAAAGTTCCTTCTGAGACTAGATAATAAATCGGTCTTATTTTTTTTCGAGCCAAAATGTAAATTGTCATAAATCAGTTTGAACCAGAAAAAAGAATTATTATTTGTTTTATATTTATTTTTTTGATTTGTTTCCGGAAGTGAAAACCATTGACAGTTCTTGAAATTAAAGTTTAAAAAAGTTATATCATTTTTACTACTGTTTGCAGCCATCGAGATTTAAAACCAGGTAATTTTTGTATTTGGCAAGGGTTCTTTTGTACGTAATGTTATTGTATTGAGTTTTTTTTAACGTTGCCTGATTATTTTATTAAAATTTACGAATCAAAATTCGATTCTGTTTCTATTTCAGAAAATCTTCTTTTGGACGAAAGAAACAACATAAAAGTTGCAGATTTTGGTATGGCTTCTCTTCAAGTGGACGGTTCAATGCTGGAAACGAGCTGCGGGTATAATGTCAATAATTATTTCTGAAATTTATGTTTCTAGAAGTGAAACGTTGTTTGTTATTTCAGATCCCCTCATTACGCCTGTCCAGAGGTTATTAGAGTAAGCTCAATAATTCACGTGTCCATTTTGCTATTTGCTATTTTTGCGTTCGTAAAACGCAAAAATTAATATCTTACAGGGTGAAAAATACGATGGTAAAAAAGCTGACGTGTGGAGTTGCGGTGTCATACTGTACGCTCTGCTTGTGGTACGATATTATGCACAATTTTGATAGTTTAATGTTAGCTTTTTTTTATGTAACAAGCCTTTTTTGTCGTCCTCAGGGCGCTTTGCCTTTCGACGACGATAATCTGCGTAATTTGCTCGAAAAGGTGAAAAAAGGTGTTTTTCACGTTCCTCATTTCGTTCCACCTGATTGTCAAAGTCTTTTACGCACAATGATCGAAATAGATGCGAACAAAAGAATTTCGGTACTGATTTGAAACACTTTTTGCTCAACGTCAGTTCATTAACATGCAAAATTTTGAATCCATTGAATTAAGTAGTTGAGGAAAGGCTTATTTATCTACTTATTGGTGAAACGAGAAAAAACCGGTTTCTGTAAATACTCAGCATATTTTACAAATAAAAAAAATTATATTATGAATCTTTTTAGCTCGCAGATGTATTTCGCCATAGTTGGGTTAGTGGGTAAGCATTTTGCGATTTGTTTTCATTTCTTGAAACAGAAACAGAATGAATCTTTTTAGCTCAAAGTCCGACGTAGATCTCGAACTTCCAATGTCCTTGATTGTACAAGTAAGAATTGTGTTGTCACAAAAAAATTAAACGTGCCCGCAGATGGTTATGTATTCTTTATTTTTGCATCGAATGCTGAATTACATTGTGTGGTAACAAAATTAAAAAGTAGATCAAATTATGTTCATGTTGATAGACTCATGTTATTCCATCCGAAGAAAATGTCGACCCCGATGTATTTCGTCACATGAACAGTCTGGGTTGTTTCAAAGATAAGGAAAAACTAATGAGAGAATTACTGAATTCCAGGTAATTTTTTTTTGTTCAGACATGGACCAAATTCGTTTCCCTTCGTCTTATTTGATTGTTATTGTTTTGAAGGCATAACACCGAAAAAATGGTTTATTTTTTGCTCCTTGATCGCAAACGTCGAAAACCAGCTTTAGACGACGACGCTGAGGTTATTTGTCGACCATCCGGTCATTCGTTTGACCCGCCGAAAAAGCGAATCGACACTGCGAAACATACTAAGTAGTTGACTTAATTGAACAATTTGAGGGCAATTACAGAGATATGTTTTTTATTTTAAGGTACAATTTGGGTTCCATTAGCGACGGGTCGCCGATCAATCCGAGAAAAACTTACGGGTAACTACTTTTAATTTGATTCTTATTTTACGTGAACTGTAATATATTCCATAAAATTCAGCCGTCTTCGACACAATAGTTTGGGCGGAAGTCCTAACGAATCGCCTCTTTTGTCACCTCGAGGATTAGCCGTCAACGGTCGAAATTCCGCTCGTAGTCATCCTCATTATTACATTTCCGGTACGAATAGCGTATCGCCGACCATCGGACACAAAATACAATCGCCAGTTGCCGATACGTCCAACGACGCAACGTCGGCTTACTCTGTTCGACCAACGCCGCCACCGTCACCGCTCAGCAGTCAACCTGGTCAGTGGCGATCGAAATTGAGCAACATAAAAAATACGTTAATGGGTACGCCGAGATTTCATCGACGACGAACATGTAAGCGAAATAGTGTTTCGTAAATTCAAAGTTGATGCATTATTTCCAACTTTCTTCTTAAGCGAACGATTCGGATTCCGAAGACGGCACTGTCTTGGATACTAGCAAGTAAATATTCAAAACTTACCTTAGAAACATGAAACGCGTTTCGAATAATTGCACTATTGACGTTTTTAGTTTGGTTAAAAAATCGTGGTTCGATAGTTTTACGAGTAGTTCGAGTGTGGACAAAGACGAAACGTTCTGCATTGCCATCCAAAGCAAATCCATCAACGCAGTGAAAGCGGAATTAATAAGGGCTTTCTTAACGGTATGGTTAAAAAGACAAAGAAACAAAATGCTTGTTAATTATATAAAACGACACTAAATCTACAACATAGCACTCCAATTTTGTTTTGTGCGTCATTTCCATCTATTGGTCCGTCTTTTCAGAGACATTTTTTTCATAGATTCATGAATTAAGCCACAGCATCGTTGGTCAAACTTCGTTCAAAGTGGAATATAAGCGTACAAGTTCCTCGGGAGCGAGTAGATTTTCTCGAGGCATTCGCTTATCGGTAAATTTTCGATACGTTACCGGTTGAAAACTTTTGCAAATTACCAGTTTTTCAAGGTTGACATCGTACCCAACGTTAATGTTCAAGCTGCAAAAGAAGATTCTGAAACTTACGTTGTTCAATTCACTCTACTTACAGGTATATTATTGGTCAGCTTTGTTTGATGTTTAGAAAATATTTTACGCATTTTCGTTTTAGGTCCAGTTCGGAGGTTTCGACGACTCGTGGACCATTTAAGTGCAATAATTCAAGCATCCAACCAAAGAGGACCGAGCGAATCTCGAGAACAACAAACTATGGTTCGACCTAGGCGTTTGTCCGATAACAGCGTTTCATCAACGTGTTCGGATCACGAAAACAGTGAAAGCTCACCAAGATTGCCCAGTGTAAAAAGTCAGGTACAATAGACTACAAAACATTCTAATTCTCCTGCAAAATCTTCACGAAAAATGCTTTTGTTGTATGCAAATGAAGTCTTAAGTCACTTGTATCGTTTAGGGTGCTGAAAAGGTGAACGTTAACAACGGATCCGTCGTTCCTCCTGTAGTCGTCAATCGATGGGCTAATCCGCAAGATCATCGAGGATTTCTAAAATCGCCCATACCGACGAGACGAAATACTAATGCAACATGTTCGTCGTCTTATTCTTCTAAACCAACCAAAGATAGCAAAAGCAATAATAATAATAACAATTTTACGACCATTTCGAATCCGAACAGTTTCGGATTTTTGTCGCAGCGATCGCCGGTAGTATCACCGCAATCTAATCCTTCGTCATCGTCGCAACGATATTTATCCATTACGGGTGTTAATAAAATTCAGCCTAACGCCGAAGAATGTACCAATGACGTTGTTGATTAATGTTCTTTTCAGTCACGTATTTATTATACAGTATTTAATTTATTCTCTGATTGTAATTTTAACTGTTTTGATGTCCATATTAGTTATAAGTCTTGCACCTTTTTAATAAGTCTATTTTTTATATTTCCTGTTTTCAAAATGCCACCTGTTTATATTTTGTGATCGATGACGATTTGCCATTTTTTAAAACAAATTACAAGCAGTTATTTATTATTCTTAACTGTTCTGTAACTTTTAACCGATTTAATCGACTTGTTTTAACTTTTGTTTATATTTCGGTATTGCTTGTTTTTTGAAAATTAAATGAATGTTTTTTAATTAATTGAAACACTCTTTCTTGGTTCATTAATTATTTCTATACATACATTGATATCAATGTGAACTACGCGTTTTAATTTTGCAACGGTTTCGTTCATTAATCAGCAGTTTTCTAGACTGAAATCCGCTACAACAACGTTTCAACTTTAACAAACACACTTCCTCTAACATGGATCGGCTTTGATAAATTTCAGAAGGTATTGTACGGCGTGGATGATCGATGTTTCAGCACCAGCGAGGGAAATCCTTGTTTCGAAATTTTTAAATGTTCGCCGTTCGTTAGCGATCTACGCTTTGCAAACAGTTCGCGTTCGTTGGAATTACACTTAAAAAATTTGCGGCAAAATGCATGAGCCAATGCGGAAAATTTATCGGATTGTTTATGGTCGACGCTATTCATGAAAAGAAAGACTTATTCTGCATCGTCAAAGTTGAAACTGGCGAAATAAAAACGTTTCTAGTTGAAAAGAATTGCAATCGAAAAATGATTACGAACAATAAAATAGCGATCTTGCTGCATACTATCGTGCACGGATGGATCAGAATTGATGCCAGATTTGGTACTTGGAAACGAAACGTTTAGTAACTTGACAATTCATAAATCGCGCATGATCGACCAAAAAAAACGCTGTTAGGGTGAAAGTCGCAGAATCGCAAAGAAATCACGAACTTTTGAACATAATAACCGTTGACGAAAGTATTTGCTGTTTTGAAACTAATTTACAAGGATGGCACGTTTACAATTTAATTACAACACATTGGACGAAAATTCAATGCGCCTGTCAAATTTCTCAATTGAACGATCAAAGGTCATCGGTTGTCGCTTTAAATGGAGAATTTTATTGCGTGAAGATTTTAGAGCCGTTCCACATTGCAAAATTTAACGAGAGTCGAAACAAATTCGAATCGACAAATTTTCAATTTGACGTAACTTCTTGGAGCAAATATTACGGAATCCGAAGCTTATTTAACGCAGTTGCAGCGTCGGGCTTAATCATTACGCCGCCAAAAGTTGCATTATGGAATGAAAAGTCAGAAGAATGGTTCAGCTGTATCGTTTGCGTCGATGTTTTACCGTTAAGAAATTTGGCAATTGAAAACTTGTTACGTTATTCACGCAAAGACGTTGACAAATTGGCGATAGTTAAAAGCCTTATATTGCCCGAATTCATTCTTCGTACTTACTTCGGACCTACTTGGACGTGTAATAATGCTAACATTTCCTGGATCACGTTTGCATACGACGACGAATCAGAATGAGTTCAACGTGAAGCCGATGCTGAAACTGTTATAAAAGAGTTGTATCGGTCGCATGATTGTTTTTGTTTTTAGTTATATCCATCCCGTTATGGCACTGGTATGCGATTTCAAATATTAAAAATAAATCGCCCATTTCTTAATCTACACAAAATGACACTGTTTCCACATTGCAATAACGTCAACACTTTTGTTTCCAAGTTTGCGACGGTGATATCGAAGAAATTAATGTCAGTTTTTTCTTTATTTTGTAGTTTCATCTTGTCAAGTGTTGAGAAATACTTTATTCATCCATACTTAATCACGTATAAACCGACAAGCCACCAAGAAACAACACAGTAAATGATTGCATAAACCAAAAGAACGTACACTTGACAAATAGTAACACGATAAGAATTTAATGGCGCGAGGATCAATTTCTATCCAAATACATATTACGCCTATCGGCGGTCTTATATGTATGCGTATAAGTTATATAAGTTATATGTATAATTATTAAGTATTGTACCGTAAAATAAAACAATATTTCTGGCAAAGTGTTACAACGCTTTCTCTGAATATCTGTTTTAAAAGTCTACAGTGCAACAAGGGCCTGTGAACAAGGGCAACAAGGGCCTGCATTAGTGTGCTATGGATAGTGGATAAAAGTTATTTTCTTCGCGATAAGTCGTGTTTGTTTATTGCAAAGTTTCTCCAAATCTTTTTCACAGCTGCGCAACAAAAATTTTCATTATTTTGAACACGTTTGAACGCTTTCAAGTTCATTTCGGTCGACATCATTCTCTATGTTACTCGATCGATGTCTTCCCTTGGTCGGGTTTGCTCCAATTCGATTCCACCAATTTTTTGCGTGACTTTTATTTCATTCCCAACGAAAAACAACGAAATGTTGGGTTTGTTAAAAATGCATTATTTCAGCCTATAAATTTTTTTGAGGCGAAATAATTATGTACCTATTTTCAAACAACGAAAGTATAATGTGTTGTTGATATTTACAATACCAAAATCGAGAACCATCCCAGTTTCATTAATTATATAATCTTGTAAAAAAAAACAGTTGGTTCTCGATCCGAATAATCTTATTTTGGTTGATATTCTTAATCGTTCATTGGTGTTTGCATAACCCAACGTAATATATAAACAGTTTAAAAAAACGAATGCAATTACTTGTCGACGTCGACGAGCCGAAAATCGTCGTTATATGCACCATTTCGGCGTTATTATCGAAATACAAATACGAAACTATTGAAGATTACTTTTACGATATGATGGATTGGTTAACGGGGTAAAAAAATGAATCACTTGTTAACGTTTGGATGACGAATAAAGATAAACGTGCAGTACTTCTTTGCTTAACATTTTCGATATCAGTTGTGCATGTTTTTTTTGCAATCATTGTCATTTAATAACAGCACGACGGATTATAAGTTTTATATTTTCTTTCGTGACTTTATTCGTCGCTAAGAATGGTAAAAAGCGAAATTTTTCGAATTGGTCAATTGAAAACTCGCATTGTTCTCATTAAAAAAATGAACTCGTGTTTGCATTAAGGCATCTTTGTCATAAAAGTGAATCCGATAATTAACACGATAAATTAAGTGAATAAACGTTTTTTGTTTTAAAAATGTCACAGCTTCTGCTTTGAGTCATTTCTATTCCACGTACTCTTCGAATTTTGCGAAAATACTTTGGTGCGGGTTGCAGTATAGGCGCAACGTCAATCCATTAGGTTTGTCGTTATTATAAGAATGAAAAATCTTTAAAGACGTCGTTTCTGTTCTCATTTGCACCTTACTTTGGGTTTGAGCTGGTTTTCTTTTGTCTTTTTTGTTCGGAAAAAGTTAGGCTTTTACTCTGCCGTTTGTTCGATTTCGTTTCTTCGATATAAATATTCATCATTGCCGAACGGGGCACGTTTCTTAAAAAATATGCACTTGACAAAAATTTATTACACGTCCTATAATGGGTCTCACGGTCATAATAACTGTCAGAAAAGTGAACCTTCTGTACGGGCGAAACAACCAACAATATTTTTTCGGATACATACTGGATTGGTGGGTGAATAGATGTGGGAGAATAGTGCGTTGTAGTACGTTGAACAACATGCTATTGTGCATCTTTACGAAACCACAAATCGACAAGATCACTGACCGTCGGCGAACAAAGGACTAGACTCAACCAGACTCGAGATGGGCGCAGAAAAGGAACACAATGAAAGTGGTTTTTGTACATTGGAACCTGTTGATCCGTTGGTGATATGTTTTTGCGCCTACCAACCAACAACGTAATGAACAAACAATGACCGTCGGTCGATCGGCGTGTGCCTTACTGTTGTTGTTTGCTGGTGGGTGGCAGACTGACCGCCGTCGCCGTTGGACCGTCCGTTGTTGGGTGGGCGATGGGCGTTTGTCAGTCATGGTTGTTTGCGATGGCGGTTGTTTATTTGTTGTGTCGATGGACCGAAGGATAGGTCGTGTAAACGAAACTATTCTTAAAAACACAAAAATTTTAACGTTGCGAGCTCTTATAATGGTAACGTTTTGAAAAATTGACGGACCGGCCGACCCAAGGCGGCGGCGGCGGATGTTTCGTTTACGATTCCGATTTACGATCGAACGCATTATAATAAATACTATTTGAAGAAACGTCTATATTTTCCACAAAAACTCGACAGAATCCAGTTCTGGTGAAACGAAAAGACGTCGATTTGTGTACAAAGCTGGAAGCATTTTGGACAAATTGACGAATACACACACCCGTGTCGTTTTTAACGTTTTCAACGCATGTGCATGTACCATCGGTTTGCACAAAAATTTATCCCCATCCAGACTGTTGAAAACCTTTACGGTCGGTTGATCGTACGATATTCTTTAAATTGTTCGTCCTCATTAGCATATGTAAATTGATTCCTAAACGAGCGTTGACAATATTTGTATCGCGATGTACGTGGAAATGCGACGATTATCGCGTTTGTTGCACAATTTTCGACGACGAAGTGTCAGTTGTTTTGCTGAAAGCTGTTCGTACAAGTCGACGTAAAACAAACGTAATCAATCCGGAGCCTGTCGCGGTAACGAATTTTTAGAAAACGACACAAAAAACAACAAATTTTTCCTTTCAAAACGAAATTCGGTTTTCGTTTTCCGCTGTTGTTTTTTTTATCGCGTAAGGTTTTGGACGATCAGCGAGTTGATTCTCTTTTTGTTTCGGATAATTAAACAAATCAGCTTCCTATCCGTTCGCCGTTTAAAAATTTGGTTCGCTTTTTGCATTGTCGACGATTATCGGTTTACGTTCGTGGTTTGATTCCTTTCAGTGCATTACAGAGTTCCGAAAGTCGTTTTTTTTACTTCTAATCGACCGCAGGGCGAAAAGAAAAAAGATCCTGCAGGAAGTGAAATTCGTTTTATGCAACGGCGGCGACTGTTGCACACCAATTTTTGTTCGTAATTTTTACAGCTTTCTCTCATTTTGACTTAACTGTTCGGCGCTCAGCTGGTGCGGAAAAGGGTAAATCGAGTAACGAAAAAGAAGCACAAGGAAAAAACTGCGTAATTTACTTTAGTCTTCTTCTCTTTTGTGCCAACGAATGGATACCTAGCTACGTATTCTTCATTCGTACGATATTCTCTGTGAAAAGACGAATTTACGAGCCTCGGAACAGTGTACGTGGGCATTTTTCAATACCAACCTGTCTTCGTACTTAATGAAGAATTTTAATGATTATGCTATAGCAGTTCACGGAATAGTGGCTGCGTCGAATTACATGATACCTTCAAGTCTGGAATGATTTTAAATCGTTTTAATATGTTAATTATTGAAGCATTTCAACAATTGTAAGTTAAAAATACGTAGAATACATCAGATTATTTGTTTGGTTTAGTTTTTGTACGAGAATTTTATGACTGCTACCGCAAAATTGCAGACACGAATTTTAAACGTTGAATTTTCTCGAAATCATTACGTTCGATGTCCATACTTTGAAGGCTTTTTTTCAAAGATTTGATGTTCCATCATGATCGAAATAAGAATGCAATTTTTGCGCGTAAATTACACTCGCGTCGCCCGACATCGAACGTACAATCAAAAAAGTTTCTCCCTTCACACACAAAAGCGTCACCTTAACTTAAAGTAAACATCGAAGCTGAGCACATTTTGCGAAACGATATGATAGCCACTTGTAAGGCTTATAGCGTTAGAAAGTAGTTGACTTTTTCGCCATCATCGTTTTTCGCTTTTATCTTCTAGACGATTTTTGAAACTAGAAATTCTAATGGTCTGTAAACCGCGTGCGAGCATCTGTTGGCACAAAATTTGTTATTTTTGATTACATAAAAAATTATGTTTTGTCTTTCGAAAATAGTTTAATATTCTGGGATATTTTTTCATCTATTTTATTCTTTAGTCGTCGTCAAATTAAGACTGATCTACGTTATTTATTTTATGATTAAGTTTTCTGCTCGATAATGGCAGAGTTTCTACAGCATATGAAAAATGCGTTAACACTATGGACCGATTACGTGATTTCAGTTTTGCAACAATATTTCAGACGATCTAGACGGAAAGGCGCCGCCGCTGCGGCAGCGGCTCACCGTTCAGTGAATGCCGATAAAGAGAATCTTGTAGCCGTTGGTGGTATCACAGGCGGCGTTAGTGGTACAAGAAACAATAACAACAAACTCAGTAGTAGTAGCAACGGCAGTTCGAATAGTGTTACTAGTAATGGAAGCGTAAAGAAGAGCCATAGTGCCGAATTCAGCTCCGTGTGCGATACAATTCAAGAAACTGATTTCGACAGACTTGTAACACCGCCAGGTCTCGGTATTGATCAACGAGAGTGGATGGCGTCGCATTGTAAGTTTACAAGATTTTTTTTTACGGAAAACCGTGTTGTTGATTTTTTTCGTTGAAAATATATCTTTCATTCCTCGGATTTCTTTGTACGTATTATTCTCCTCCTTCTTGATTTTCTTCTCCATGCCTCTTCACCACGCTTAGCTTACATTACATTTTGCTTGAAATTCAATGAGCGAGGTCAAAAAAGTTTTCTCACCATGGTTGCGTCGTCGATGCATATTGAGCTCAAGAAGTTTAAGAGAAAAAAAAGTCCCTTGTCATTATTTTTTGAAATTGAAAACTTTCATCAAAAATTTATGATCGAAAGCGATTGGAAAAATCGACCAAAATCCATTACTGGTAATACTATATCAAGCAAGTTATGCTTTCGCATATGGAAACATTGGAAGACCCAGAATAGATCATCGTTTGAAACATACTGCAATCATATCGCTTGCAAATTTATAGAGAAAGTCTTACTGTAGGCGCGCAGAATCTTCTCTGATTGATTTGATTTCTGTTTACATCACCTGCAAAATATTTTTATGAATTTTGCTTCGAAATGTCCCAACAGCTGACAGCCTGTGCAGAATATAGTTTCACAAATGGCGTCGTCAACGATGTTGACTGTTGACCCATAAGCGTGACTGGAAGGAAGCAATAACTAAAAAGAGTTTCGTACACAAATTTTGCGTCGTGAAATGATTTTCTGAACCAATTTTGGCATCGTGACGGATGTTTTAACGTTTCAATATAGTTATGCATTCCGTTTAGCAAGATTTAGGTACCGTAAAAAAGGTAGATTCTTCATTCACGATCTCCAAATATGTCTGCTGCAAAGTTGACAACCTTAGAAAGACGTCCTGTCACGAAATTTGTTTTGTTTCAGGAAGTCTGTCACGAAATTTGTTTTGTTTCAGTTTTGGCATTTTTCCACCATGTGAACGTTTTATATGGTTCGGTATCGGAACTGTGTACTGTAGATACTTGTCCTGTGATGATTGGTCCCGGTAACGTGTAAGTTTTTTAACGTTTTTATTGTTTTATAATTACTTTATTAATCAGTGTTTTCTTGAGTCAGCGAAGGACAATTATTTTTTTGCTATTAAACAGTTTTTATCACGAAAGAACTTTTGTTCCAATTCTCAAGCTTTCGACGCATTGCGTGCTTGGAAAAGCGTTAAGAGTGTCATCTTGTTGGCCAATTTGTTTCAAAACTTGCATTGATTTCCTTTAAAAATTGAACCAACCAAGAAAAGGGTGTCGTCTCTGTGTCGCCGTCTTCGTCGTCTCGTTCGGTCGAAGTCCCGCGACGATTTGGATTCGTAATGCCACCATTTTTGAGCAATAGCACGAACGTGAAAAAAAGGGACGATAATCCTTTGAGCTTCGCCAATAAACGTACCGCGCGTCGGCACCCATCGTTTTTGAATCGACTTCGAGTCGTGTGGAGGGATTGTTCTTTAGGGGTGAAGAAATAGGCGTTATTTTTCGACTTGCGGAAATTTTAATGGTTTCTTACGCCTCCTTTATCGTTCCACCTTATCATTAAAAAAGTCTTATCATTTATAAGATTATGTGTAGATCAAAAATATAACGCCATTCGGTGACGCGTGATTGAAATGTGGCGTTTGAAAAATTAACACGTTTTTCGTGTTTTCAGGCAAATTCCTTGGGTTGACGAAAAGGGTAAAAAGTGGAAATATTCATCGCCTCAATACGTTGACTGTGTTATGTCAGTTGTCGAAAAGGTTGTTCGATCAGAAGATTCGTTTCCGACTAAATTTGGTAATTATGTATTTCATTTTTTTACGCATTTTTTATGAGCTGTTATCGTGTCATATTAGAAAACACGATTCAAACTATCAACAAATCAGAATTAAACATATACTTTTATAATCCGATAAATTTGTTGACCATTCACAAAATCCAAATTCGTGTCACATTTTTATCTTTCACTGATCACCATACTTAGCCCACATGTAAGTACGTAAAATGTTAATTATAAATGGCAAAAGTGAACATAAACATATCATAAACATATCATATGATATCATAAGGCGACTCTTTTAATTATCATACATATGTCAGTTTATGTCAGTAAACTTGAAAAATACTGTCAGCTTTTAGCGTTTCAGAATTCGTCATTTTTAATTTATTTTCAGGTCATAATTTTCCGACGAATTTCGATTCAACGATTAAAAAATTGTGTCGTTTATTATATTACGTATTAAGCCATTTACACGCCATGCATTGGAGAGAATTATGCGCGTTGGGAATCGGCGGTCAAGCTCAAGCCGTCGGTCGACATTTCGCCTCCTTTTCCAGATATTATAATTTATTGGATTCGAAAGAAGCCCTTACGCTAACCGAATTACTGAACGAATGGCGAATTTCCTCACCCGAAACGTCTTCGAACAGCGAAATAACGGATACAAGCGGCGGTGTTGGTCAAACGTCGACCAGTCCCGGTTCCGATTCCACGAATCAACCGCAAACTAAGTTGACCGACCTTCAAATGATCAACAATGTAGGAGACGATCAGTCGTCGTCGTGATATAAACTGTCGAAAATGTAAAACAAGATTTTATTTACAAAAGTCTGATCGGTCGACACATTTAAATAGTATTTAATTGTTTTGCGGGTACGCATTTTTTCTTTGTTTTCTTTTTTTTACCATAGACGACAGTTATCTTTCCCGATTCATTCGTTTATCCGATTTTCGCTCTTTGGGTTCGGTTGTTGCATTAGGCTCTGATTGTTTTATATTATGACATTTTATATATAAGATATTTTTCACCTTTGTGCCCATTTTATATTTGTCGTTTGTTTTACGTCTTGCCACGAACCGTTTTTGTTGATTTTTTATCATTCGAATAATTTTTAGGTTTTTAATAGTAGGTCGTTCGAGTTTTTTTAATTTATTTAATTTATGTTTTTTTATTTGGTAAAATTTTCAAGTAATGGATGTCAAAGATAACGAAATGAAATTGAATTTCTAATGATAAGGATTTGATTACATTTTTCTTCCTTGGTGTTCGCAAACGGTACAGATTCGTGAATGTATTTCAAAGGTTTGTGAAAAATTCATTTAATTAACTGATGTTATCTGTTTTTGCTACGTTTCCGTCACCGAGAGAATGATTTGTTGCACGCAATGGTTTTCGTTATCAGTTATAAAATTTATATCTATATGTAATTCATATAATATTATAAATAATGTAAGTAAGATCAACACGTGGAAAAGATTATCAGATGATGAATAATAAAAAATAAGATTTTATTCTTGTCAATATACTATTTTGTTCACTTTTACCTATGAAATGTGTAATTTTTTATTATTCACTACATTAGGAAAGTAAAAAATACTACGGATTTCCAAAACGAGTTCGGTATCGCAACTTGTTGAGATTTTTGTTTCCCGAACTTGATTCATTTTAATTTATTAGTTTGTTCTTTGTAAGAAAATTATAAGGCAATCGCTAACTTTTGTTTTTAAATTAAAGACCTATCTACTGTAGTCTCGGAAATTGACTGAAGTTTGTTTGATTCTTTTAACATCTATCATTGTTAGATGGAAATAATTTATTGATGAATTAAAAACTAACCAAAGTGAAAATAAGTTGCTACGTTCGGGAACACGAAATCAGAATGTGGAAAATAGAATTAGGATGAAAACATCTTTGCAGTTGTCTTTGAAATTAAGCTGCCAATTTTTTGGACTTCTTGAGCGTGGCAAGATTTCTCTTCGGGCACGGGCAGTATGTAGCATCTTTGCCTGGGCCACCGGGTTTGCCTGGTTGACCAGACGGACCTTTTGGACCTGGTTCGCCATCTTTGCCTCCCGGGCCTTTTTCTCCTGGACCGCCTGAAGTGCCTGGTTTGCCATTACCGCCTGCTGGTCCTGCGTTTCCTGCTGGGCCTGGTGGACCTGGTGGGCCTTTGGGTCCGACGCCGCCAGCTTTGCTTTTAACACCATCTTTGCCAGCGTCACCTTTTGGACCTGGACCTCCGTTTTTCCCGCCGTTGCCTGCATTTCCTGGATCGCCTGCAGGACCGTTTTTACCATCTGGACCATTGGCGCCATCTTTGCCTCGACCACCTTTTGGTCCCTGCAAAAATTATTGACATAAATAGACTTTTATATTTGAGAATAAGTGAATGATTGATTTACTGGACTTCCAGGGGTACCAGTGGGACCTTTCGGACCTGGAGGACCAAATGGACATGGTATGCATTTGCCCAACGGGTCCATTGGAATTGGTGGATAGTTTCCTGGCAAGCCAGGTTGACCAGCAGTTCCGAGATCGCCTGGGGCTCTAAATAAGCAGTTTACATATGTAAGATCGTTTTGACTGGATTGATACTGTTTTCGATGATTATTTACCCGTCCAATCCGGCATCACCCGGTGCACCTTTGGGCCCAGATGGGCAGCTATTTTGCTGGTTGCATTCTAAAAAGAGTTCCATGAAATTGTCGCTTTTGAATTGTAAACTTTGCATGTAATAAATTACTGCATTGACCAGCTTGACGAGTGGCACGGACTGGTGCGATTTTGCCTTTCATGACCATGATTTCTTTCCACGCATCTTCAGCTAAGATCTGAAAATAAAATGTATGCAAATATTTATGGTTTTCGATTTACCAATATTTCAAACTAACGTTGAACTCGTTGATATCTAATCCAATTTCATCGTTGATCGAGGAAACTTTTTGCCACAATATCGGCACGAACATAAAACACCCCAATACGGTGCAGATGGACAATATAACTGCGGAAACGGCTGCTACGTTTGCGGACATTTTCTAAAACCAAAATCGAGTGTAAGATATAGATAATCAAATGTAAATTGAATACAACCTTTGTTTTCTTGTTGAACTGCAAATCTGTTGAATAACTACGAAAGAGAAACGCATTTATACAAAAGTTTCCTTGCAAAAAGTTATTAGGGTGACGCTGTACGGTCTAAATATTGTGTTACTTGTTAGTTGACCGTAATATCGTTTTCGTAAGGACACTGTCTCCCATTACGAGCAATAATCAAGTTTTGTTATACCTGAAATCAGACCGAATTGTTCAATTTATTTTTCTCCCTGGGTTATTCCAATTGCATGGTTGATGATAATGTCACATCATTGGCTGCCGACCGGGTGGGCTCGCAATAGTTCATTTTGAAAAATGAATTTCATTTTCCAATCAAGTAGGAAAACTTTCTAAGAATCGTATTTCATTTTGAACAATAAAAAATTGCGAAGTCTAGTGAAACTATGAAGTCGAAACTTTTTTATATTCAAATTTCCCGATGTGATTCCCGGCATAAATAAGTTTTCAATGTTGGGTTTTTGCTTTTTCGTGATTTGTAATGGAAAATGCGGCTGGAAACAACGAATGTGCTTGTGTTTTGCCTTACAGAAGCATGTTATGGCGTATAGCTACAGTAATAGAGGTGAATAAATTGATATAGAAATAGTAATTTATTAATATTAGACTTGAAAAAAGCACATAAAGTTTAACCTTTTTCAACTAAAGAAATACATGACAAAGTTAACTGCTTCAAAATCCATCCAGCGGTATGCACGTTCCGATAACGCATCGACCAAACTGATTTACGGATTCTTGTTTCAAACAGCACGGCTTGAAATCGTTTATGTCGTCTTCATCTTTTTTTGAATAATGAAATTTGCACGTAGGTACTTCAATTTTATCCTCGCACAGTTTATTGTTCGTCGTAATCGAATCGTCGCACTGATCAGACTTTGAAATTTTAATAGGATAATCTTACCAATCTAATTGCTGACCATCGTCTTTTTGCCGGTTTACCGCCTAACGCCGAAGCCGGATTGTTGCAAACAAAATAATCAAATTTAAAAGGATAACAAGGCTTGTCGGAGCACTGAGCATCCGTTGGATATCCCATTGCTAAAACAGAGCGAAATAGAGATAATTTTATTTGTGAAGTACTCGAAATTGATAAAAACAGAAAACATCATTTATAAGAAAAGAGTAATTTAAAATATAATACCGTTGAGTAAAAGCAACATTTACGTACCTTTGAAAAAATCGTTGCTCAGCGAGAAGTTTAACATTTTATTTGCGAACCGTCCACCTTTTGCCACCGACCATTGATACCTTCAATTTCTTCAAAGACAATATCTTTATCAGGAATGCATGATCCGCTGTCCCATCGACCGTATTTATTGTTTCCGTCTCGGCACAAAGCACCATTCGGCATGTTGACTTCTTTGACAAGCGATTTGTTTGGTGAAATTTCGGCAAACCAGTGCATGTTATGCGGCTGGTCAAACGATACTCTCATATCTACACGCGCTTGAATAGTCATGTTTTTGCATTTTGCTTTTACGCAATTGGAAACGAACTTTTCGGGAAAATACCAACAAATATCGTCTCTTTGACATTCCCCCGTCAAGAAGTCTTCTAGCTAAACGAAAAAAATCGAGATTTGACGATAATTCAGTTCATTATTTGTCGTTCTAGCTCAATAAACTGTCCGCTTTGACCATTAATGCTTGAAGAATCAGGAACAACAGTAGTAACAAGTTCTAGTTCAGTAACCTTTCCGTCTTTGCCAAAAATACGTGAAGAATCAGGAACAATGGGAGTAACAGCAACTGCAAAGGTTGTAAAAACAGCTGCAACGACGATAACAATAGCAACTAAAACTGCAAATACTGCCGCTCCGATGATCATTCATTTTTTCTTCGGTGTCGGTATTCGTCTATCTATCGCGGATTCACGTTGTCCGGAACTTTTACTTCGATCAACTCTACCACGAGTCGTGAACGATGCTTTTGTTTTTCTAGGTCCATAAGTGCTCGAAGCTCCGTATCTCTTCGTTCCAGTTTTTGTCGTTTGCGTTCCAGTTTTCGTATTTCTCGTGGTTTTCGTTGTCGATCGTTCATCCATGTAACTCGGTTTATGTTTGAAACGATTTTGTTCATATTTTGTACCAACATTCCGTTTCGTTCGGCTTTCAACATTTCTTTTCGTCTTGTATACTGTAACTTTAGATTGGTTTCGATTTCGTTAGGTTCTGCACGCCGTTTTGCTTTTTTGATTTTTTGTAACGTTTTTCGACGGCATCTTTCATCAAACACGAGACTCACAGACAAAATTTAGTTCTAGGGATTTGATTTTTTTGTATCAGTGTTGTAACGTGACATAATTTCATTAAAATTCCGTATTCAAAGTATTGAATTCAATTCTTTGCTAGTTTTAACAGCGTTTATAAATGATTTGCAGACAGAATAAATGCAAATTCGCAAACTAAAGAATAAAATACGAGAAAAATGACGAAGATGACATGCAAACTTTGTTCTTAAATTTATTTTTAAGTGTAGATTTCGTCTAAAAGTGACTAAGGCTGAATTTTTTTAACCATTGGACAAATTACTAACATAGCTTTATTTCGCGATTTTGTCCTATTTGGCGCCACAAAAAGACTATTAAAGGCGACTACATAAGAGCACAAAAATCCCTTATTCGTTAATTCTGTTTAGGTGGGAGGGACAATTTCGAGTATTTCAATTTCGATTCATCGTCCAATAAAATACATCAAAGATTGTTACAGTTTGGTTCGTGACTAATTCCAAGGATTTTTGAAATAGAAAAAAACTGCAGACGCAGTTACAACGGAAGAGAATAATGCTACAGAAATCAACGAAGTATAATTGTTATCGTTCATTTGAACATCTCGTTGACGTTCCTGCTTCTCTTGAACAGCATTGAACGTTTTTTCAGCGCTAAGATTCGACAAACCAGCAGACAAACCGAACATGGTGACATTCCTGGATGTGAATTCGCTCGATACCAATATCGTATCGTTCAAAATGGTAAGCGAGCGAATTTTCGCTTCGATTTCACTTTGGTGCGCACTAGCTTCCAATGAAACGAGTTCGCGCACCATGTCCTTGGCAAATTCCAGACAATCGTTTTGCATAAGAAAATAACTCTGCTTTTTGAATGCAAACGATTTTCTTCGCCTGATTAACCAGATTGCCAACAACTCCAACTGCCGTTGATTGAACGAAGTGGAAAGGAAGTACACGTTTCGCCCGGCCACTTCGTTCCACATCCTTCCCAAAGATATCTTCATTTTTTTCGGATCCTTCAGTTTTCTAGGTTTGCCTAACTGATAACTTTCGACGATATATTCTTTCTGATCAATTGAAATGTGGAGAAGCAATGCTATCTGACCGTCAACCACATCAGGTACTCTGAAATTTAGCAAATATTTTCAACGAAAGTTTGTTTTCTGCGCATTCAGTTGCATGCATAGGATATTGTGATCTTGTGTGTTCTTTAGCAAATACCCGTAAACAGTCATTACTTATTCTTCTTCAATCTTACTTGTACCATTCTTCGATGATGTCAGCTCCGTCGAGGGCGTAATTGCGTCCAATTTCCGGTTCGTTGGCTTTCTGAATTAACAAAAATGTTGCACAATGTTTCAAATATCGAAATGCATTTTAACGAATACGAAACAATACCGATAGGTGAATTTTTCTAAAGTAATCGTAAGGAGCGACAAATAGCATCGCGTGTTCGTCGTTCATAGCGATAAAAACGGCAGAATTTGGTACGATATCCGTTTTGTTTGTTTCAAGCAATTCTCTAAGAGCCGTCGTGCTGTGACATTGATCGACTCGATGAATATCCAAAGGATCGAAAAATTTTTCGGGCAATCCTATATGCGGCGTGGAAAGGGCGAAATTAGTTTTTTCGTCATTTAATAAATGATTCTGGTGATTCATTGCAGGTTACGTTAAACTATTATATTTGAAAAAAAACAACTCAACTTTAGTAGTTAAACTTTCACCAATATGCAGGTGAAAGGCCCATTAGCCTGTAAAATATTTTATCGCAGTATAAACAAAAAACTTTGTTCAAAGTCCACATTTTTTAAACTTATTTCGAAAACTTTGCGCAACAAATAGAGCCCCTAGTGCCATAAAGTTTAATTGATTTTAGCTGATAAGATGTTTTTTTTCATTTTATCGCCAGTAACATTGATGCAACGTTCCCATTGCGACTTCAAATTGAACTCAAATAAGTAGGAAAAGTAAAATGTGCTTGTCCAACAGAGCCGTTGTCCAGTTTTTGCCCTTATTGGATGGACGATTTTGGCTCATCTTATTTTGCGGGGATGAAGAAATCATGATGCAGCATTATATTCAACTTAAGAGGTTTTACTCATATGAAAACGCCAACAAACATTTGAAAAACATGTTGCTCGATTATCGAGATCAGCTTACGACGAATGAGTTTGACAATTTGGAACGTTACCTGACGAAGTATTTCGAAGTTTCACAAAAAAATGATATATATTTGGGGAAAGAATTTCGGACCGCCTTCGTTAACAAACGAGAAATGATATCCATATTGGAGCCGGGTAACGTTGTTTATTTTGTTCACGCCCCATGGAACCCGCCACAATGGTACGATTTCTCGAATTGGTTAAACTGGCTAAAAATGAAAACGTTTCAACTGTTTAACCGAATTCCTGGTATTATGCATGCAGCTGTTTTAGTTGATGTTTCCGAGAGCGATGCGGTAATAATTCACGATCCAGGAACGAAAGGAGAAAACAAGGTTGCCACAGGGATACAAGTTTCAACTTTAAATAATGAACTTACCTACTCTCGTTACGTCACTTTTCTGTGTTACAAATGTGTCACCACGGATGTTTACAGCAAAAGGTGTCATTGGATGACAGTTAGAAATGCTACTTTTGCATTAAATGATCCTCGTGCGTATCATTTTATAACGAAAAATTGCGAGAACTTTGCTGTCTTTTGTTGCACGTCACGCGATAATTATCCCGGAATTCAAGTACTGCACCTCGTCGTCAATTCAGTGCGTAAAATTTTGCTTCCGATTATAATTCCATTTTCTGCGCGCCATCTTTACCGTAATTACGACAGTCGTTTACATGTTTTTTTCCACGTTTTTTTATTAACATTAATAACGATCACAATCCTTGATGCCCGATGGAACGACTATTTCCTACTTTTTGCGGAAAAAGCAGCTGTCCGGTACGCCAACAGAGTTTTGGTTCGTAAATGGAAAAGTCGCTTTCAAGATTTATTCAATGCTGATGGTACGACTAATGCTCGAGAAAAAGATGTTTGTTATCGATTAATGAACTTAAAGTATCGATCGGGAAGAGTATCGACGGGAGAATTGAACGAGACGTGGGAAATTATGAAAATTGCTCAACTAAATGAAGCTATCGCAATATTGAACTCCTATCCACCAACTTCAATTTATGAAGCGCGTGGAATTGAATGTCGTACACGGACAGTTGTCGCTTTCAACTCATATATTTCTACCCTCAACAATGGCATGGTACTAACGTACAACATTGCACAATTGATAACGCTGTTAATTTACCGCAATATTTGGAATTTAGCTGATAAAGATTTTATCAGTTATAACAAGTCGATGCGACCGTATTGGATTGATAACGTTTATTTTTTACAAAATCTATATGATTTGGTAAATACGTTATGCAACTCTAGCATCTACAGTAATGCTCAACACGATACTGGCATTCGATTTGTCGAAGAATTCCCGGGAATTATTCACTTCAAATCGCAGCTAGCGGATCGATTCAAACATTTAATGTCGTCGAAGAAAAGCAATGAAATACTTTCGAAGAATTCGACGTTCCTTGCTGATGTCGACCTTCAAGATGAAATATATTTGACTCGAAATGGGATAACAATCGCACGAATGACATTTCGTTTTGCCGAAACATCTGATTCGCTTCAACGTTCCGATGTGGTCCAAAGAGGCGTTGTTATGTCTGAGGGCGAAATTCGAAAAGTTGAATTTTTCTCTAAACGGGATAAAGATATTTATATGAGAGGACGACATCGTGAGCAAATCAGAATTCCTCAAGGTTTGCAATTTGTTATCGAGTGGTATGAACACGTCGATTTCTGCGATCCAGCCGCGTTAACCTTTGACGATTTGAAGATTGTAAACGTGCCACAAATGCAATAAACAAAGTGCGCTTGATTTTTTTTTAATGTTTTTAGAGCTCGCAACTGACGAACGTGGATGCCTCGATTACTTGCTCAAAGTTTGTCTACGTTAACCTGGATTTAATCTGTAAAACATTGCGTTCAATTTTTTGCAAATGCCATTCCAGGTAGGGTACTAATTTATATGTGGAATTTGACATGTTCTCTCATTTTAGCTTTGAAAAATATGTTGACAGGCAATCCATGCTAACGTTGAACCTGCGCTGTTTAACGAAATTCATGGATGCCTATGAAATCTGCATAAACCTGCCGACTAGTCCAAGCCATGCTGGCCTTGGAGAAAACATTGCAATGCAAATATTGTTCGACTTGGAATTTCTAAGCGTTTTCTTAAAATGGAAACAAGCTGCCGATAAACGAGTTAGTTCCTGAATGCAATGTTAATTTCAGGTTATATCTTTTATGGGTTTTATTCAGGCGATCTCTATAATGGAAGATCGATTAAAGAATGCATTGAGGATTTTAAAACATTCAATTCAAGACAGTGAAAAGTGGCTACTCTTGCTTTCTCGAACGACGCCGAATGTAGAGAAAGAAGTTCAACGATGCGAAGTTAGTTTGCCTCGAATAAGGCATTTTCCTTTTGATAGCAATTGTTTTTATTATTTTTAGACAATTTACAAGATTTTGTTAGCGTGATCCCTCGCTTTAATCTTTTTTACTGTTTTTCTCTCTTTGTGATTATATTTTTGATATAACTAGCATTTAATCGTTTCGATTTCCCTCGTTTTATCAAACTAAATGTCAAATTCTAAATTTCCTTATCGTAAATTAAATCATTTAGACATTGTCCAATAAAATAAATCAAAAATTGTTACAGTTTGAGAAACAACTTATATATTTTTTTGGATAAACAGTTGTAATTTGTTGTGTTCTTTTTACAAAAGTAGTGTTTCATTTCAATAAAGTTCATTTTGTTAGTTCAGTTGCAAAAAAACCAAGTTAAATCAAACAATCACTGTTTAGAACAAAAAACAAAATTTCGTGAGCCAGTTGGTTAAAGTTTTTTGCTTGTTTTTCGAGAAATTTTGAAAATGCTCTTCGCGTTAATGTCCTTTCTAGTTTGACGTACTCACGATCAGTTGATTTGCATGTAAAAGCAAACAGAAATAACCTTAAATTTGTTGTCTTCGAGCTATATAAAATACTGTTGATTACAAATCCGTCTTTCTTCGATCTCATTTGTTTTTTGAACAAAAACAAGGCGAAAATTGCAAAATGTATTTCAATTAGTATAGCCTTGAGGACATGGTTGTTGATCGTTGTTTCAAGGTTACCAAGGTTTGCTTAGGTAACAAAAAATGTTTGAAATTCAAACAAAATCTGTTTCCATAGAAAGTTATGCAGAAAGCTAATAATGTGCAGGCTTCAAATCATTTCCATCGATAATCTGCAGTTTTGTGGACACTTTCCACGTTCACAATGATTTACTTTGTCGTTTACTTTAGTTTTGCATTATGTGTCAGCTTCGTCTCATCGCAGTCATCATCTGGTACGATTTTTAGCGTTTCTAATTTGTGACCATTTGATGAAAATTTGAACAACTTTTTGTCGACTATCCAACAACTAGAGTGCCTGGCGCATGTGGCAATATCACACAATTCGAGTGTGGCAATGGCACTTGTATCCCGTTTACCTCTGTTCGAAATTGTTTCAGAGATTGTCCAAATGGTGCCGACGAAGGTAATTTCTTACTTACCTGTGATGAATTATAGTTCAGCTGCAGTACACCACATTTTCATTTTGAAGAATGCGACAACAATCAAGCCCTATGCGACGTTACAGTAGGAACTGGTTGCGGTAAATGTGCTGCAACATCTGACGCGCCTCTGCTGTGTCTCGATCAAAGATGTAGATCAGAAAATTGAACGAAACTCAACTGGAAACTGTATTTATTTTGTTTTTTGTAACCTTCATTCAGACATAAGAATATGCGAACGTGGCGTGTCAAGTACAACGAATTCGCCGATATTCAGACGCAGTGGCACACCGAACTGCGTGCCAATGGACTGGGTAAACGATGGGACCAACGACTGCGGCGATTTTCGGACGAAGGTAATATACGAGTGGTCACTGTTTGCTAACACACGCGAACTGTAGAGAACTGTAGAGCTGTCATGCTTCTGTGACGCTTCTCATTTAGAGTTTAGATTTTTTTGTCTGATTGATAAACAATCAGCTAAAGGGTTTCACATTTTAAGGTACTTTGCCCATCTATTCAATCGTTGAGAAAACATGGACTACATCGGAGAGTACCCCGATGCCGACTACTGTTGTCCATCGACCATGGAACCCGATAAACGCGATAAGTTCTACACTTGGTACAATCAACAGGTAAGACTGTTTTGCATGTTAATTTAAGTGTTTTAAAAGTAACTTTGTTTCAGGTCTGTGAGAAAGAAATTCAACTTCAAAGAAGAGCTCCTTTCGTATTGCGAGTCCGATGTTCAAGTCTTTCGTCAGTGCGCATTGGAGTTTCGAAAGGTCTTCATGAGCATCACCAACCTGGATCCATTCGCCGAAGCGTTGACCATCGCTGGAGCATGCAACAAAGTCTATCGTCACCTCTTCCTCAAAGAGCATACGATAGGCGTAATCCCCCACAGGGCTATCATCGCCACGAGAACCAATCGGTCAAAGCCCTCAAGTGGCTCAATGGATCAGCCATCGCGACAACATCAAAATCCAACAGTGGTGAAATCAGGATCGGTCGGTATAAAGCAGATGGTTGCCACGGCAACATAATTACGAATTTTACGGCTGTTGTAAGTATTGACTAATGAATCTATTGTCGACTAGACAATCGCTATTGTCCAATGTGGTGACGTATGTTTTTGTTTCAATTATCACGGCTGTCCTCGATGCATTAGACGCCGTGACCTGTAATCGGCTCGTAAAGGATACACGTTTCAAGAGATCTATGAACATACAATGCAAAGAAAGAGGGATATCGAAGCCACCAGTCACGATATGGTGGAGGTGTGGGAATGCGACTACGATCGAGAGCTGCGAACCAATCCCGTTATGAAAGAGTACATCAACTCGATTGATATCATGGAACCCATGGATCCTCGCGACGGTACGTGTACAGTGATTGTTACATTGATTAGTGACTTATCTTGCATTGTTTTTCAGCCACAGCGGACGAGTGAATGCGACCAAGCTGTACCACAAAGTCGACTTTGAATCCAAAATAAACCAATAAGTTCGTTTCTGCTCAAAACCTCCACTGTTAAGTTTAGAGGGAACTATACCATTTCGAGCATTTCGGGCTCAACACCGAGACGACTTTTTGGTGGAGCTATTTTATTCAACAACAAGAAAAATCAAAAGAACTTTTGAACGTCGAACGGAAATCTGGATTAAACCGGAAAAAACAGCAATGGATTTTAACTTTCGACAAGAAAATGCAAATTAGTCTAAATCTAAATCGAAAACACTAAAGATAATCAAGTTCGGATAAGAGTGCGAAATACAAAATATGAGCAGAATTACAATTCTATAAATTACGCTGCCAATTTTTTGGACTTCTTGAGCGTAGCAAGATTCCTCTTGGGGCACGGACAGTATGTGGCATCTTTTCCGGGACCGCCGGGTTTGCCAGGTTGACCAGCGGGACCTTTTGGACCTGGTTCGCCATCTTTTCCTCCTGGTCCTTTGTCACCTGGACCGCCATTAGTTCCTGGTTTGCCGTTTCCGCCCGCGGGACCAGCGTTTCCTGCCGGCCCTGGTGTACCAGGTATGCCTTTCGGTCCTACACCGCCTGCTTTGCTTCTAACGCCATCTTTGCCTGCATCGCCTTTCGGACCCGGTAGTCCGTTTTTGCCAGCTGTACCAGCATTTCCTGCATCACCCGCAGGGCCGTTAGATCCATTCGGTCCGTTGCTTCCATCTTTGCCTCTCGGTCCTTTTGATCCCTGAGCAAAATTCGCGGATGTTAGTTGAGTCAAAGTCATAAAGTCATAAACGGTATAATTACTGGAGTGCCAGGAGTACCAGCCGGTCCTTTTGGTCCGGCGGGGCCGTTCGGACATGGAATGCATTTGCCTAAAGGATCCAACGGTACTGGTGGGTAGTTTCCAGGCAAGCCAGGTTGGCCAGCTGTTCCAAGATCGCCAGGAGCTCTAAACAAAACAGTTTCAAAATAAATACTTGCCAGCAGTTGACAAGTGCACAAGTAACTGAATTTACCCATCCAAACCAGCGTCACCTGGAGCACCTTTGGGTCCTGAAGGACAGCTATTTTGCTGGTTGCATTCTAAAACATGTTGTCATGTTGACAATTGAAATAAGTTTTGAAAATTCTCAAACGAGAAATTACTGCATTGAGCAGTTTGGCGAGTCGAACGAGTTGGGATGGCGTTGCTTTTCATGATCATAATTTCTTTCCACGCCTCTTCGGATAAAATCTAAAAAACAAGCGCATTTTCATCGTAAAAAAACGCGCAGACTCAAATTGGTTTTACATTAAATTCGTTGATGTCCAGTCCAATTTCATCGTTGATTGAGGAAACTTTTTGCCACAAGATGGGGACAAACATAAAACACCCTAATACGGTGCAAATGCTCAATATCACGGCGGCGACAGCTGCAACGTTTGCGGACATTTTCTGAAATCAAAAAGAAATATTTACTCAAAACTTAAATGCAATGTATTGTTCAGCTCATAGACAAATCCGAATTACCTTCTAATCTGGATAACTGACATTGAATATTAAATTCAACTGTTATTTATAGAAATTTACACTTGTATCTGCGTCGAACGGTTGACCTGTTGTAACACTTGTTAGTTGACCGTATTGTCGTTTTTGTGAATGTCACTATAATAAAAAATTACGCATTTGAGTAATCCTAGTAGACACGATGGTTGAATGAATGTAGAACAATGCGAATAATGTTTGACAGTTTGACAGTACAATTCAATTACATCACTATAAAGTATAAGGCAAGAGCAACTATTATTGTTATACTTTATGATTCCTTTCGGTTTAAAAGGAAACATTCCAATCTCGCTTGAAAATGGCATTCGTTGCAAATAAACTAGCTAAATCCTTATATTTTATAAATTTTAATGATAAAATGTCAAACTACAGAAACAATAAAAAATTATGTAAAACACACACAAAAATTATTTACAAAATACATAAAGTTAACAAAATATATTGAATTGAATAACTCATTTCGAACGGTTGATAGACAAAATAAGACATAACAAAGTGTAATTTAAAATATTACTAAATAATAACATCATGAATATAAAATGTACAAATTAAGAATATCGAAAAATAAACGATTGAGCAAAAAAAATTTACAAATTACATATTTGCAAATACGAAGTGTTATCATAGCTTTATGAAAGCAGGTATTCCTTCGCAAAATGGGAAATTGCTCGATTCAGAAATGGAGAGTGATGATTGATTACATAAAAATTTGAATACAAGAAAACTAGCTCTATACCTAGCAATTAAAAAGGCACACGCAAACAAAGCATAAAAAGACTAGCATTGTTAAAAAAATCGCCTTTATTTTTGTACACAAATAATCGTTTTGGACGCTCGTCTGACTGCAGATGGTATTATTTTGAAAAACTAACTACATTTAAATTTTGGCCATTTGGTCGTTCGCCGAAACCGAAGCTGAGTGAGGAGGCCAAAAGAATAAATTATTTTTATCTTCCATTTGCCAATCGTAAGACAAATTTACATTGATACAGTATTCTTTCAAAATATCTTTCAATAACATCTTCAAATGTGGGCACAATGGTTTCAGTTTGTGGCGAAAAACTCAACACAAAGATTTGAGTTACAAAAAGGATCAAAAATTTCGTCAGCTAAACGATTGTTTTATGGAGAAATGTATTTCAAATAGCGTAGCCTTATGTTATTTGTGGCTAGTTATTGACGCCAGTCTTTACTTCGTCGGCGAACGCTTTTGTCAGTTTCGTCCGTTGCGGTCAGTTTCGACCAGAAGTCGCCGATTAATCTTCTTGTCGCGACGCGTTGAAAAAACGTTGTTCTCCGTTTCCTAATTAATCTTGTTTGACTTGTTTTTTGTAGCAAATGCAGAAATTGTAAAGGAAGTCAAAAAGATAAAGACTGCAAGGCTATTTTCTGTGGACAACGCGCTAAATCGCATGGAAATACTAAATTTTTGTTGTTTATTTTGAAAAACCGTCGATGTTCGAACACTTAATCAGTACATAATAGAAAGTAAAACAAGTATTATAACATTCACATCACATGTAACAAAACCTTAAAACTAAAGATTCACGCAGACGTTTACTGCTTTGATTTGCATCCTTGATAAGGCAGCTAAATAAATTAAGAAAATAAGGACGAGAAAAAGAAGAGAAACTGAAAACGATTTTTACCCGCTGAAACCAAATTCCTTCAGCAGCCACTGGTGGACTCGCGGACGATGAGGGCTCAGATGCTTGATCGGCAGCTTGTCGCTTTTTCCTGGAATTTTCTTCTTCGTCGTCCGATGAAACTAAAACTTCTTCTTTTCCGCACTTTCCTAGCACTGGATTAGAGACGCATGGGCACAGTGATTCGATAAGCGATTTCGTATCGTACTCGTTATTCGACGACCAACACGTTTTTTCGATACAACAAATCGCTGTTGATTGACCAACTATTGGTATAATTTGCAAAACGAATAAAACAAAACCGAAAATATTTACGAGAAACATTGGGAAAAAGAAAAACACTTTTAACAAACTACAGTAAAAACCAGACCGCGCGGTACGAATCTATTTGGTAGTTGTGAGGTCGCGCTTTACAATTTGCAAGCTTAACTGTTATTTTGCCATCAAAATGAATTAATTGAACTTTAATTTTTCATGATATTATCGTCTAATATTACATTTTTTAAAAATTTTTAACGAAATATTGTATCTTTACTGATTTAAATACAAAAAATAAACAACAGGTTCACTTTTTTGGCAATTTATAAACACCCGCAGTATAAATTAACAATTGATCACGAACTTTACGTTGCAAAAAACTGTGAACAATTTCTAAACTTAATCCTTCGTTAGTTTGACCGCCAAACATTTTTAATAGATTATGTATTCGCTCCGCTGTAAGAGATTCCAAATTTTTCAACAAACCGGTGATATATGTCCAATAAACCTTTAATGAAAACCATTGTGACAAGAGGAAAAAACCTAAAATCACTTTTAGCAATTTACTTCGAGTTGTTGTTCTTTATCAGCTTCATCTGCCGATAAAGCGTCCGTGTCGTCGTCGTCTTCGGCGCCCAACGAAAATCGTCTGTGCTTTGTTGGCAAATCATCGGACAACTGCCAAAATCCATCGACGAATTTTAGTATTCCACAACCTAACCACCAACTGATACGTCGTTTCAACATAGACGTCGACAATTTCAATTCGGTCGAGAGTTCTTCGTTAGTCCATTTATCTATAATTTTTGTTCGTAAAGATAACGAAAACGATTCAGACAACTTTCTAACGAACCTTTCTCTTGAAAAAGCCAAATAATCGATGCCAGCATAGGACTAACGGTGAATTCCACAGTTCTTCCTTTGAACTCTAGTTCTAATTCGACCAAGCCTAAATTTGGTTTAATATCCAATGATCTAGACGCTTTTAACGATTCGTAATTTTTTCGATACGAGTCGAAAGAATTTTTAACTGCCACAGGCCATTCGAGGCGATCTTCTTTTAGCTGCGGCCAAAATTGCGCGGACAGTATTAATGCCGACATCGGGATCGAACGAGATACCTGAGGAAATGTTAAAAAAAAATTAAGACTTGAAGATAAATAAAAGTCGACCGAACTCAAAACGAACCAATTTGTTTTGTAAGTTTTCTTGCGAACTGACAAATGCGTCGATTCGTTGGGAATCTTTGACATCTTTTAACATTACTTCGCATAAATGCAATTCAGTCTCGCCGAACCTTAGCTTCAACAATTCCAAATAACGTACCTCGTTTTCAACCTAAATCGAACAGAAATCGTAAACGAAATAAATCCAACAAAACAAAGTATGAAATCATTTATACATCATAGCTCATCTGACGAAGCAAACGTTCGGCTAAAAGTTGACTATATTCTTTTACGAATAATTCTCTACTTCCGTACACTTCGACTAACATGCCGATGATATCTGCAGACTTTCTCGATCGTTTTCCAGAAGCTAAAAATGAAGACAGTTTACATCTCAAAATTTTAACAATTTTGGATGAAATGAGGAAAACTACGTTACCTAAGGCGGCGTCAACGGGATCCGGACACCAATCACGCCAATCTTCGTCGGTTTCTACATCACTGTCGCTGTCGGCGCTTCTGCTTGATTGTGAATTTTTAATTAAGTTAGTATTAACGACGTCCAAACTACGAGTTTCGGTTAAAAACGAAACAATGCAGCGAACGGTATCATTTCTGGACCTGAAAAATAAACAATGTCGCAGCTAGAACGCAAAATATGGATCGAAAAATACCTCAGATAGTGCCGAACCGGATGACAGACGTTGTCCATTAAGACACCGGATGGATCAACCGCTCGCAACGTTTTTACAGTTTGTATATAAGCTGTTAGAATATCAGATGTGTTCACACCTGAAGGAAATGCGTTTTGTATTTTGGCAAACGTATTTTTGTATTTTTGTATTTTTTGTATTTTGCACAATGGAAAAACTACCGGGGTGCAAAAGTCGTTTTTCGAGGCTTTTTCTTAGATCATCGGTCAAAAACGTTCTCAAATTAACCCAATCCATGCACAACTTCAAATCTTTTACAACGGGAGAACTGTCCGGATAATCGATGATGATTAAAAATAAATGTTCGATCAGATATTTCGCGTATATTTCGTGCAAAAAGTGAATCAATCGTTGACGTTGATAATCGAATTCTTTTCTTCGAATATCTCCAACGGCTCCGTCGCCCAGCCCGTAAACTTCCAAGAGCCACGATAAAATTGACGTATCCAACCACTGAAAGAAGTCAAAAACAGAACACGTAAAACAGGAATAAGAAGAAATTATATGAAATTTACATCTCTCAACGTCGACAAATGAGCTACGTCGAAAACGTTGTTGCAAACTATTTTCACTTGATCTTCAACTGTTTTGTGAGCTATTTGAACAACAATGTCGCCCGCCAAACGATCTAATAGGTCCAATTCGAAGCTTAAAGTGAATTAAAAGACACCATCGAATAAAATGACAAATTCATTCATAGAACAACACATGGAGAATTCATTGAGAAAAATCAATCTCAGAAAAAGCTTACAGTTGTTGATTGCATTGACGAAATTTTTCAACTAAAGCCCAGCAGAAGCATTTAGTTTTGGGTTTTTCGCAAGCGGAACAGGGATCTTGTTGATCGCCAGCTTCGTGACCTGTGTGAATGAAAAAATGAACCGTAAAACTCACTGGACAGTGAACATATTGGCACTCACTTGCACCACGATGTTGCAACTGATAGAAACAAGAGAAAGTTCGTTTATAAACAGTTCTAACGACATCGTAAATTTGCTGTTCGATCGTATGAAATAGTATCGCCTTTAAATGCAATAAAACGTCGTCTTTGCAATCGGCGTCGACGGCTAACGTTAAGAATTTACACAGTTCGACGTACAAAAAGTTAACGGCTTTTGCGAAATGTTCCAAGACGCTTGGATTGTCCAACTTTGAACACTTGTTTAACGCTTCGAAGAATTTAGGCCCGATTTTTTGTTTCAAATCCCATTTTAATTGATACAAAATTAATTGCTTAACGTCCTCCGCAGTTGATTCGGGAGATTTTTGTAAAAAATTGCACGTAGATTGAAAATCTTCGCTGTTTAACATTGTAAATCGCACGGAAAACAAAAGGAAATCGTTATGACAACGTCGAAGCAATTTATTTTTGAAAACCGCCTATTAACGTGCATTAGATAGTGCACACCTTTTTAGAAGACGTATTCAGATTCGGCGAACATACGATACGTACTCAAAATCATCAATGCCTGTTTTAAAAGATAACATCGAAGAAAATTTTCATTGTCGGAAGCAAAACTCAAAAAACTCTTAAGTTTTTCGATTCTTTCTTATTTTATATTTTCGTAGTAATTTTTATTTTTATTTTTTTCTGCCCGATTTGTTCTATAAAAATCTTGTCGCCAATTGTATGCACTAAAACATGAATTCAAAATAGACATTTATGGTGTAACGTGTTTAAATTTCAGACTTGTAACTTTTACGATCGTGTCTCCGTAATGGCTGATAAAAAAGCAAGCATAAGTAAATCGCCAAGCTCGAAGTCAAAGAAAGGTAAAGCCCCGAAAGTTCAGCCAACTAAAACGCAATCTGTACAATGTTCTCTGGTAATGTCACAAATCGAAAAACCAGCAGTGGCGATGGAATCCGATAATAAGAAATACGATCGAATCAAACTAATTATTCCGGCTAGACACGACAAACGTTTCGGTATGGGTATCGTCGATTCGAAAGGTAAAGTATACGTCAGTGCCGTTGCGCCGAATAGTATCGCATTCGATTATTTCGAACCTAAAGATCGTCTCATATCATTAAATGGTGTTCAAATTAGCGACAAAGGTCAATGCAAGCAATTAATATTGAGCGCGTGCAGCAGCGCGCCTGAATTCGAAATCATCGTCGAACGGACGAAAAAAGATGGAGCTAAAGCGAAAGGAATTGTAGAATCAGAAAAAGCCAAGTTACCAGCCGAAGTCGACAAAAACAAACCACCTAGCGAACCCGAAGCTGACTCGAAAGCGGAAGAACCATCGAAATCCCGTGCTTCCATTGTTGATCGAGCGAAACAGAAAGATATAGTCGAAATACCAGATTTATCGTTTTGTCGTCCTTTGAAAGATTCAGAAACCGAAAAAGGTGATCCTCTCGACGGCTTCCGACACGCTCCCGCAGATGTACGCCAAATTTTACAACTCCAAACGAAAAGCATAGTAGCCGACTTCATGCCTCCCTATCGCCAGCAAGTTGCAAAGAAAACCGATAAAGTAGCACAAGTAAACGTTGCCCAAGATGCTCAATTGACTCAAATCGCTTCCGACGTTCCTTTCGATAAACAGTTGATGAAAATACGGAAATATTCGTGATCCTTGTTTTGCTACTTAAATTTATCGTTTACTAGTTTCGTTAATGATCGCTGATTTGTTGTGATTCTTTTAATGTCCTTTGAATAAAAGTGCAAACAATAATACATACAGTGAAATCTGGTTAAGATGTACCCCCTTTAAGATGAACTTGGATAAGATGTAAGATGAACGCTGTGCAAGGTCCCTAAGTTGCAAAGCCCTGGTTAAGGTGAACGCGACCTTCGGATAAGACATTCATGCAAATTTCGAGTTGTTTCTGAAAAATGAATGAATAAACCTTTTCAAATCAAAATTTACAACTAAAACTGCGTGCGCTTTCAAATTTTTTATTGTATTCATGTGCTTGATGATAACTTGTGACTGCAGGTTGCGCTGTAGATGATAATGAAACTGTTGTTCCAACAACTCAACAAGTTAACAGCAGCTTTGATGTTTTAAGAAAATATTTCATGGCGCAAGAAAATCAAGCTCAAGCTCAAAAAAAAGCGAACGATTTATTGACTTGAAAACAATGTTTGCTTTTTGCAATTTTAAAGCATAAACAGTCAAAAATAACTGATTACTTTTTGCCGCCAGCTCTATGAATGGTTTCAAATTTTTAATTCTGCAAATTAAAAGTCGTCACACAAATTATAGCATATGTACCACACTTTGTCATTCTGTGTAATTTAAGTTTACATATTATACGCTGCTGTTATACAGCCTAACATTAAAATTAATTAAACTTAACATTAAAAAAAATTATCACCCCCTTTAAGGTGAACACCTCGATAAGATGAACGCATTGACTGATTCCCTGGGTGTTCATCTTTTCCAGAGTTTACGTATAAGCTTCTTTGTTGTTTTCAATTTCAAAACAAACTCTTCAAAACAAACTCAAAACAAGTATACTCATAATAGAGTCGCATTGTAACAATGAAAAAACGGATGTTTTATTGATTCAATTTTTAGTAGAGGAAAGGTGTTCGAAAGTATACGTAGGAGATTTATTTTGAAAAATATGGAACATTTATTCACTCTAAACACATTTCAAGTTGACTCTTAAACTTATATTTGCGCATAATCGCAGCTCAGTAAATATAGTTTAAAGTAAATCAATATGTGATCCGGCTTCTCCCCATTCGTAATTGAACAAGTGTTTCGGTGCCGGATTTTAAATGGCTCAGGCTTAGGCTTAGGCTTAGGCTTATAGGCTTATAGGTTTAGGCTTAGGTTCAGGTGAAACAGCCGGATCACATTTTTGTTGATATATTTAAAGCACTACACCGGGAAAAGCAGTTACCGGATTAAGGGCAAAACCGGAGGAGGACGAGCTCCGGCTGTGCGCGAATTAAACTTATGGTAGCTGCTGAGCGGTTGTGTTTTTGGCATTTACCCTAATATATATATTGTTGCCCGAATAGGAACAAAAACATGAACTCGCCTACGAACTATTTAAATGTTGAGCCGAATACAAAGAGAAATGCCGAAACTCGAATGCAGTCAAGAAATGTCAAGAAAAATACCGAACCTCCCATCCAAAACACGATGAAGAACGACGCTCGGACTCAAAATTTAAAACAGCAAATTACGCAGCGATCTGTTGATAAAGGTGGAAAAACGCAAAAAGTCAAGGGTGTCAGTAAATTTCAAGCAAAAGCTAAAATAAACTATTACGTACAATCAACAACTAAATCATCGTCAAATTATGAAAACGTTCGTCCTCTAGATCACCCAAGCGCGCATTTTCGCGATCATGCTGAAAAGAGTATTACGAAAAGGCAATGGACGGGACGAATTGATTCAAAGTTCGAGAAAGAAAAAGTCAACGATGATTACTATGTAGCGTCAATCATAACGCCGAAAGGAACAACGAGAACAGCAGCGGGAGGGACGGATGGAACTGATGGCAGAAGCGAAGTAATCACCGAAGGTACACAAAGAGGAGAGCGAGCAACAACGCAACGAGATAATGATGAACCAGTCACTGGTCGTACTCAACGAACGGCTGTGACAAAGATTAGACAAAAAATTCCTGGAACGCCGTCATCGCAAGACACACAAGGCGACATCGATGAAGACGCTAATAGAAACAAAAAACGGCTCTCTATCGGCTGTTGGATGCTCGGAATCCTGTTTTGGTTCGTGGCTTTAATTCTAATCGTCGTGTATTTCACTAAATTCCCACAACAAGACGTCGACTTGACACTTTAAATTTAACTCATGTAATTTCACTGCAGAAACTTGTACAATAGTTGTCATCAATTATTTCTTGTTTCGTTTCAGAAACTCATCTTACATTGTCCAAATCGAATGTTCCCGAAAATAAGGCCAAATAATTACGGAAAATTTGGTTACTTGTTTATTCACTTTTAATTTGCTTGCACGTTGTCTTCATTGCGAAATATAATAAAATAGCCCAAAGTAACTTCGTTGTTAGTTTTTGAAATTATTATAACCCAATAAAATAGACGAAAGTGAAAGATGCGAAATGAAAAAGACCTTTTTTGTGATAAAAAAAACAAGGTTTCATTTCTTAGAGAAATTTTACATTACTTTGAAACGGGTTTCAAGCTATGGTGTCTTATTATTTTGTTTTAAGATTATTACAAGCCGACGGCGTTTTATTCTTTGTTTTTTTCCTCTTCATCCAATGTCAGAATAATTCTATTTGTGTATTCTATTTTTCTGGGTCAAATTAATCACTTTGCGCATTATTGATTAACTGCTTCATTACGCTGGTAATGAATCAAAAAGAAGAAATGAAATTAATACCAGACATGCATTTCTGGCTAAAATCAATCTTTTTTTAACGCTGTTCTGCGATCAGAGTCGGTAAGGTAGCAAACCGAAGTCAGAATGTGTTTTATTATTTTCCCCAATCTCTCTCGTATTCAAGTTGCTAGGTGGCAAAGTTAACCTGATAGAACCATGAACGAGTTTCTATATAGCTTCAAATTCGATCCCCCTCCTCCTCAGTTCTCGCTCGACCATGGTCATTTGGTACGGACTTACTCATTTACAAAGCGCCAATGGCGAAAACTTAAAACTAATATACCTTGAGTAACCATAGCGATTTCCATTTGAATCAATATGGGAAGCTTTCCAGCTTACTACGCGAATGGAACTGAACCAAAGAAAAGCGCTTGCTTGTTCGTTTCGAGGTTCTGTCGACTTGTTTACCGACTAAAAGACGTTTCGTAACTTTGCAATACATTTAATGATTTTGCATCCGGCTTAAATTTCGCTCCGGGCTTTCGGTGATTGGGTGGTGATTTTAATTGTTGTTCGTTTTTTCTGAGCAGTCACAAAATGGTGCATTTACTGAAGAGCCATAAAAGTTTGAAAGCGGGGCCACGATTCTGCTCTAATGAAAACACAGTTAATGCGTTTGTACATTCGTAAATGGGGCTTTCAACAATTCGTTCGCCACATTGGAAACTTATTCTACTATTTTATTGTTCAACGAAGTTCTCATCGGCTTCAAATGTAAAACTAAAATTTTTCGGCGTTTCTCAACGCGATAATTTCAACTTCACTCGACGATTCACTGTTGAAGAGCCAACATCGAGCGAATACTGTAACCGTAATTTCGATCACGGTTTCACGCATTTGATTGGAAGAACAGAGTTGCCACCACAATTGGACGACGAGAAATTAGTATGTCGAAATGTTATATCCAATAACAGTCAACAAAATATTTTATTTGATTCCAATGGTAACGTTTTCGATTTCTACCAATTCGGTCCCCTATCTCAGTCTTTCAAATTGAATCCTTGTTATCATTTCAAAAATCGACTGAAGCGACAGTTTCAACCGTTGTCTCCTCAATTCAATAATTCCAACATCATCGTTAATTCATTGGATTCGAATATCACTGTAACTCAACTTATAAATATTACATCCGGTCGATCTATGGTTGAGATTAAAGAAAACGTCGTTCGAATGAGAATTAATTCCGAGAGATCCAACGTTCGAATAAACCCGAAAGAAAATTTCGTTAATGTATCGGTATCGACGCCGTTCATTATCCTAAACGCGAGCGAACGACAATCGCTCGACATGACGGCGGCTACGTCAGAAATTTTCGTCGTAACTCAAAAAGGCGGTCAAAACTATTCGATCGTCACCGAATCTGGACCGTCGAACATGACAATCCGTCAAGGAACAGCGCTAATCGAAGCGTTGGCGGATACACGAAGCAAGATCACCGTTCAAGGGTATTTGCCGAATGTCAGAGATCAAATACTTATTAATTCTCAAGTGATCGATCGAACGACGTATACGAGAGAATTGGTGATGCAAGCGTTGACGCAAAACGTTCGAACCGAAATACAATTGGTTCGAGGTTTATTGTCGATTATTTACGATAAAGTGCAAATTCGCGTTTCGGCTATCGATCACGAAATTCTAATATACACCGGCGTTTATACAGTGCGCATAACTACGTTGATGTCGCCGTTCACGATTTCAGTAACTGATACGGTCGACGTTACAGTCGATAACGCCACCGTGTCTGTGTTTCCCGATTCGTCTAATATCACCGGGAAAATACCCTATTCGCTGATGCAACTCAGACCCGACAACGCCACGAACGTTCAACTGTCGACCGACCAACAAAGTTCGTCGGCGTTGTCCAACGCCAATATTGATGTTGAATCGCGTAATTTAACCTTGGAAGTTATTCCGTCCGTTCCACGAATTTACGCCGTTAGCATCGATTCGTACGCCATTATCAATACGTCGTACTCCAATATTGGTTTAACGGCCAATAGATCCGTGATCGAAGTACTATCGGGTTCGCCGTACATCAGGGTACTTACTGGCAACACTTCGATCGAAGTACGAGCCGGCGGAAGACCGTTCACGCTTTCGCCCGGTAATAACAATGGAAGTGCATTTACTTTGTTTCCACCGATTACGAACGGAGGAAACAATTCTCCAGCAGGAACTCAGTCGACATTGGGAGGAAATAGTAATACTCCCGCAGGGTCACAGTCGACTTCGCCAAACTCCTCAGGCAACTCGTCGGTAACTGGGTCACTATCGGTTGAGAGCACGATTTCAACGATATCGACACCGTTTGGAAGCAGTTTATCAACAATATCAAACGTTACGGCGTTATCAACATCTGCATCGATAACTTTGTCGCAGACGAATAATCAAGGTAGTACTTCGCCGAATGGTACCACTTTATCAATGAGTGGACAAACGCCCAACATCAGCGGTCAAGGAGAAGGCGGTAGTAGCATATCGCCCGTTGACCAGACGAGAGTTATTGGTTCGAGCACGGAAACGTCGTCATCGACGTTCATTTCTGTTTCAACTTCGTTAGTTGCCTCAACGCTTCAGTCGTTAATTATTTCGTCGACAATTTCGCAGACTGGTGCTGTTAGTGGAGCAATTAGTTCGGAGACCACTGCCTCGCAGTCGGTGCTTAATTCAACGTTAACACTGCCGCCCTTGTTCAACGTTTCCTTGTCTTCCGTTAGCGAATCACTGTCCGTAAGTCCGGCTTCTACAGAAACTGGATCTACAGCAGGAGTAGCAAATCGAACGAGAAATATTTTTCCATTTCCGTTTCCAGTTATTATTCCCTGGCCGTTTCCGAGTCAAACTACACCTAGTTCGAACAGTACCGTTACAGAAATTACCGTAGGAACCAATGCTAATACTGCCAATTCTGAAAGCGCGATTTCGACGTCAAGTTCAGGTGTGACATTTTCTGGTGAAACCTTATCGACAACAGTCTCCAGTTTGAATGGCTCGTCTCTGTTATTTGAATCAACGACAGTGCCAACTATAAGCGGAGCAAGCGCTCAAAGTGGAGAAACCACGACAACATTTTCTACTGGAACAGGTGGTGCCGGTAGCCCATTTACAAACGTAAATACAAATAATGTAACTGAACAAACAGTTCCAACTCCACCCTCGTTTCCGGTCGATTCATCAACAATGTCGACAGGAGCTACAGTAAGTCAATCATGTGTTACAAGCTCCCTAAATTCGTCATCAGATATTGTCTGCATTGAAGCTGAAATTGTTTCTATACAGGTAATTTAGTAAATGTTGTAGGCATTTTCATGCACCATGTTGCACAAGCTTCTCCTCTGTAAAGTTTATAAAATTGCAACATTTTCGTAAACGTATTGCTAGTTCAGATTTGTAAACGTTTTAAGCTTACAGGAATATATAACGAGCGAAAAATACAATCTCACTTGTACTACACATTTACAGACAACCAAATTGTCGTAATGAATTTTAGTCTTACCTCTCCTTGTCGATCCGTAAATTGCCCATAATTATTATTTATTAAAAGTTTTTTATCAGCATTTTATGTTCTAAGTAAGTCTTCTTTGCAGGTTCCACCTATGAATGCCAGCTCTGCTCGATCTTCGGATACACCGCTTCCAACATCAGCAGCACCAATTGCGAATGGAACTGAACAATTTATTTTCTCTCAATTCTCCGTTGATACTTCTTCGAATACTCCTTCAGTGACGTTACCTTTGCCAATCACTGCCGAAAATGGTTCCGTCACTCAACCAGTCGTTCTTCCCCAACCGCCAACCTTTACCGTTTCTCAACCAACTTTCGTCACTAATGTTTCGAGCGTACTTCAAAATAACGTCGAAGCGATACAAAATACTTTGGAAGCCCAGCAAGCAAGTGCTCTACTTACAGCTACAACTGGCGCTCAGAATATCGCTGGAGGTGCAAATTTTTTAAACTCGCCCCCGAGCGAAGCTTATATGCTTTCCGTTGCCGTCAAAGTCAAAAGATCAGCGGATTTGACGGCCGAAAACTTCAATAAAATCATTCAAAATGCGCTGAAGAAAGCTTACGTTGAAGGTAGAAATCGACAATTAGGCATTAGTTCCAGACGAAGAATAAAGCGCGATAATGTTCGCAAACGTCAAATTGGAAATGTTACCAAGTTCGATGAAAACAACGTTGAAATAAAAGTAGAATTGTCACAAAATAATGTTATTTTACCAATATCGGGATGTAATAGTTTTAAATGTTTTTTAGTTGATAAGCGTCGACCGACCGATGTCGGACGAAGCTAAAATACGATTCTACGTTGTTAGCGATAAAAATTTAGTTGAAGCTAAAAAGGCCAAAGAAACATTTGATCATTTGGGAAATTCCGAATTGAGCGCTTTTTTGACTTACCCAGTACAATTTCCAATTCATGAGTATTTCGTAGCAAGTAATAGCTTATTATTTTGTTTTTAGGTGACTGAACCGGTGCAACCGTTGCCAATTGTTGATTCGTCTATTGCAAGCAGTACTCCAGTTATAGCTACTTCTGACAATCGTGTCCTTGTTGCGATTCTTGCTACCGTTGGAACTTTGTTGTCTGTTGCGGTTCTTCTTTGTTTTATTTTGTACAAAGTTAAAAAGCGTTCACCAAAAATTTTAAGCAGGGTAAGAGAAAGGGTTACATTTTGAAGAATGTCGTATCGATAGATATTTATATTTTTTTGCCATTTTAGAAAAATTCTACTTCATCAGGCGAATCCGGTGGCTCTGAAACAGGTGTTGATAAGAAAAAGTTAAAACGTGATCAATTAAATGAGTACGCGTGCCTTCTAATTTGTTTGTTGCGTTTCAATTTTCGAACGCATAAATTTTTTTAGAAGCACTGTTATTGAAAACAAATCCTCTGTTAATGTTGACAAGAGACTATTACTCGGTGATTTGCCTCAGTTACCATCGACTGGTCCGAAACTTATTAAAGAGTATTCCGACAGAGACTTATCCGCGTACGATGTAAGGTCACTTTTACAACGAACTGTGTCTCTTTATTGAATCATGTTTCCAAACGAGTTACAAGCCTCACGTAATTTAGAATATGAGCTATTCGGAATTATTCGAATACGCAAACACCTCGGATCAACCTATCAACGTTGCTCATAGAATCATTTCACCAAGAGGTAAATATTATTTGTTTTTCTATTGCAACTGTTTTCAGAAAGGATTGCATAAATTTAGGCAGCAAAGTTTCACCAATAACACCTCTTTCTCCTTCACCAGTTTATGCCAAATGGGGCACAGCCCATGTGAAACCTCCTATTTCAAACCAGGTTACTCAGGTATTGTACGCAGCCACTTATATGTGCTTACGTCTTAGAAACAAAATTTGTGACATTCAGGTTGTGAGAATATCACCAGGAACTCGTCGTCGTTTGGCCAAAAATTTGCTAGACAGTTCATTTCCTTTAGCAAATATCAATATCGAAGAAGTTATAAGCGGCGGTAAATATTAACACGTGGGTGGTTTTTCTGTATTTTTCACATGGAAACAGCATCTGTTTTTTATGTTTGTTTGGATTTTTGACGAAACTTAATTTATTTTCGATGTGCTCTTCGTGAAATAAACCTGTTTTTCGTGGCACAATCTGATCAAAGATTTTTGACTCAGAATCACTTCTCTCGATAATTAGTTGCGTCACACGAAAGCAGTTCAAATACACGAAAAAAAAGGCTTCTAACAATAGATCTCTATTATACCAATGAAAATCAAACAGACCGTGGAAACGAATTTCGTTCACAGCTTATCGGTGTCCTTTCCCATTACTTATAGCAATTATGTTGTTTCGAACAATAGTCAAGCATTACTGGTTTGTAAATGTTTATTTTGTATTCAATTACACGTGAAAGAGACATTTGTCTGTAAGTTTCACACGTAATCTTAAAAAACTGACCGGCATTGTTGTTTCTTAAAAAAAAGCAGAAGTATTTCGAAGTTTCACGAAGGAATACGAACATGCATAAAACGTGGAACGAGGAGAAATTTTTGCTTTGGTATTTTTTATTAAACAACAATAAATAGCAGCAAAAAAACAGATTCGTAAACGGAGAACTGACATTGAACCTTAGCGATAAATAACAAAGAATGATAAAATGACAACGAAAAGCAATGGAATTGTGAAGAAAGTTGATGCGCCATTGCACAAATCACCTTCGCAAGTGCAAACTTCCATATCACCTTCGCTGCTCGATATCTTCGTACAGTCAGTTCGCACTTGTCCTTTCGCCGACGGAATGCATGTGCGCCACATTTGATCACCACCTTTAAGCGAAAACCTTCAGAAAAAAGTTTCCAAATAAAAAACCATCAAGAAAGCTACCGTTTTTCTCTTTGAACCACAACTTCATGCATATTCCCCCTTGGCATTGTTGCGATTGAGCACCGTTCATTAGCGCCGTATCGCCGTCGAATTTAACGCCGCACGATTCAGTTTTTGGCACATTTCTCACTCTTGTCAACCACTGTTGCCAGTCAGGATCGCTAACTTCGCGCAAAAGTTGATCAGCGTCCAGAGTTGTACACGAGTAACAGTTCTGTGCACCTTAAAAGATAAGTAACAACCGATTACGGTTCAAAGTGCAGCATAAAAAACCATCCACACCCATCCCAAAACTACCCAAACCCTTCAATTTACTTGAAAATGATGCCAAATTCGCCAAAATGAAAACGTACAAAAGAGAAGGCATAATGTGCACCGTTATTGTATGAAACAATCGCCAACCAAGTACCAGACAAAGTTTTTAAAACGAGGGTCCAAAACGTTTGTAGTCACCACCGCAAACCACTCGGAGCGATTGTGTAAGAGGACTGTCGTCTTTTGCATTATATTAGCCGAGTTGCGAAAAACTCGACGGAGCGACGGAACAAACAGTACAAAAGCCTTGGGTAAGCGGTACCCACCGTTGCTTAGTAAATATTGTCATTTCAGTCGAATATATACTTTTAGGTTAGCCGAAAAACGTTTTTAAGAATAGTCTGAATACACATAACGGCTCACGAATGAAAGTTTAGTTTGCCCGTTTTAAACATCTTTCACATTATGTATCGTATAAAAATATATACAATTTGAAGGGAGCAATCGACTTTTTATTAGTAGACAACAGTCGGGACTATTCAAAACAAATTCGCGACAAAATAGATAAGTTCACTCCTCGGTAAGCAAATTGATCATTTTTGTAATGACTTCATGTCGGAGAATTTGTTTTGTTTTGAATATTCTCTGCTACATATTACAGTTGGTTTTATTGAATTACATACTCGATTTACTCTAATTACAAAATGAACACGACATCGTACTTCCAAAATTAGTCAAGATTTCTTCTAAATGAACAAAGAAAAACAAATTTATAATAACGAAAGGTCGCAACTCTTTTTACAGATAACAACAAAAAAGGAATGTTTCAGACGAAAACAGTCGCAAAACGTGTCATAAGCAAAAAGTAACAAAAATTAATCCGTTTCTCAGTCATTATGCGGCTCGATATTTCTTTTCGAAGGCGAAATCAAGAAAATTGTTACATTGTTATGAAGTGCAAAATGGTTTGTAAAAAGAAGAAAGTTCAAACGGCGCTGTCAGATGGATATTTCCTTTCCTTAGCTTTTGGTAACATTCTTTCTCGTTCGCTGATAGCCGAAGGACGAACGTCGTCCGTTTCTTTAATTAAGTCAAAATCATCGTAAGATTTTATGTAAGTTTGTTCGTCATGCACACTTTGACCATTCAAATTCAAGGCCTAAAAATATTTTTAAATTGCAGGAAAAACGAAATATTAATTTTATATCGTGCAACTGGTGATGTCTATGTGATAGTTCTAAATAATCATACAATATACATGCAATTGCACCATTAAAATTGTATGACTTCGCCAGTGAAGAGTAACAAATTTATTCTAAAACACCCATTTACAATTTTACAATTATTTTTTTGTGACTGCTCAATACTCGAATACGAGAGATCCAAATATATTTTGCACACCAAACATGCATATACAATTTTTGTTAATTGTGACTTATTTAGTTTGACCAAAAATGCACCAAAATAAAAAAAACAGGAATGATAACCGACATCGAAACAAAACCATGCGTAGCTGCGAATAAACAATACACAAAAAATTAAAAACTGTGCAAATAATTTCTTCAGATAATTTACAAAACTGTACAATAAGAAAACGAACCGAACCGAATTGGATTTAGGAAATGCACATGGAAACAAAAAAAAGGTAACTCCTATTGAACAACAGTGCGCGACTAGTGGTGATAAGTTCGTGGACTGAATTTTGCTTAGATGTCAACTATACGACCACTTCTTTCGAAACGTAGTGGTACCCTCTCGGACTCCATTTGGGTTTTACCTCAGTTTCTTGAGGTTCACTTTCGACGCGAATCGTGGGCTTTTCGGTGCCATTTTCGTTTGTTAAGTGAGACGAAGGCAGACTGAAATGGGAACAAAAAAATGGGAAGAGGAAATTCGGTTTAAAATGTAAGGCTTACTTTGCCTGATACTTTGGAGATTTTCCTTTTGCATTTCGAACTGTAAGTACAAAAATCAAAGAAATGAGTAAGGCTATTAGTGTTGTCTGTACCAATACCAAACTTACAGGAAAAACAGGCTTTGCTCGTGAACCAAAGGTAGGCGCAGAGGCACAGACCAATCAAAACGAATATGAATACAGCCAAACCGATTCCGAGTGCTAGTGGATCGTACGACGACGTTGGAATATAACTCGACGAGCTAACATCTTCAGTGTCGTTTCCCACTAAACAAAGCGAACGAAACAAGTTTCACAAAAAAGTCAAAGTAAGACCAAAACTAAGGGGTCATTCAATGCTTGCTAGAATGATAAGTTGCACACCTATGAATCGTCCAATCGGCAGAACTTGATCGCGAATTGTTCCTTGAGTAGTTGAAATGAAAATCTGATAAGATTTAAATTTATCACTGTTCTGAGGATTTTCGAACGTTAATGGTGCTTCGTAGCATAATGGATGAGTTAAATTCTGTAAAGAAAGTTGAAACATACATGTGGTACTAATTGCAAAAATGATTTCACGTTTACTCTTTGAATTGGTTGCGCAACTATGTTACTCAAACGTTCCGCGATCGAAATCTTTTCCCCATTTATCAACCAATACACGTCTGAGTCGATCGGCATCGGATTAGCGCAGAATGGGACATAAATTGTTGTTCGATCAAGATTCAAGCTTTGTTCGATTCTCGGTTGAAAATTTTCAGGAATTTGTGGTCCTCCTGCGCAAAAAAATTGAAACGTAATTTTACGAATTCAACAGTAGTTCGAAACTAAGTTACCAGTGACGTTTAATGTCACGTATTCGTTATCGGGCAACATATCCATCGAGCTAGTGCATGATGTTAAATTAAGACCCTGTTGGATGCACCCTGAACACCAATAATGTCCGAAACTGTCGAAACTGTCCAAAATCAAGTTACATTGACTAGAAATTAACTGAAAGCAAAATAGGTTTAGTTATACAGTGACCAAAATTGCTTCATACGCTCTCTTATTGTCAGCTTTCAACATGCAACGTACATATGTAAAATAACCTATATAATGCTAGTTTTTAGTTTGTAGGACTAATTTTAATACCCAATTATTGTTGTTGGAATCCTTTTCTTCGTTCAAGGTCGAACTAGATCCGCATTTGGCGGCATTAACTTTCCCTAGAGCATCCTTGTGAAGCCATTTTATTCTCGGCTTCGGTAATCCACTGACCGAACATTGTAGTTCAATGGTGTTCCCCATGGGTATGGCATTGGTGATCGGATGAATTAAATTACTGTTTTCAACAATATCAAAATTCGAACGTACAAAATGTGGGCCATCTGTAAAATGCAAGTTATTCAAATGAAACTAATTTGTTTTGTTGCATTTTTACGAAACGATAAAGTTGCTCACTCATGCTTTCAATGAGGACGTAACTCGATTCGAGTTCCATCGCAAGGGTTTGAACTTTGGCCTTACACCAAATCGTTTTACCGACCAGATCTTTCGTGATATGTAAGGTTTTCGTTTTTTCTTGTAAAGGTACGTCGGACAACCAAGTATACTCGTCCGGTTCGGGATTACTGTCGACTTGACAAACTAAACTCAACGGTTTATCGTCTTTGACGTAAAAACGATTCGCTCCAGATTCGACGATGGGATAGTGTCCGTGTTCGGACAAAATCGTCGGTTTTTTCATATATTGAACGTCAACTGGAACGTCGACGGTTACGTTTCGGCGTTCGCCCGAATGATCATCGACGTAAAAACCGATGCATCTGAGACGTTGACCGTTTTTCCAATGATCGGCGACCAGCGGCAAGTTGTACAATTTTATGGACGGATAACCAGCCGAGTGGGTCATTTCTTTTGCATGAATTGTTAATTTCTGTTGAGTGATAATATCGCACGCCGGACAATCGAACCCTAATTCTTTTATGGAATCGCTTCCGACGCAGTAGAGAGGCGACGCGACAGGTTCTCGCCAATGAATTAACGTTAAAACGGGCCCTTTATCCAATTGTAATAAATCCGTCGTAATTTGTACGCGGATATTATTTTGATCCGTTTGGGCTGAAAGAAATTTGTTTTATAAATCAACTGTCGGTAGAATTTTGATGTATATTAGTGCAACTCACCAAATGCCAATGAAAATAAACACAAACTAGCCAAAAATATCATCGTAGATTTATGTTTGTAATCCACTTTAGAAAAACTTTAGAGCAAACAAAAATTTGTTTTCAACCCGGTTTATCGCCCGTTGAAAAGCGTTTCTTCTTTGAATAATTTCCAGTTCATCCAAAAAAGAATTATTTCGAAAGCGTTAGAAGTGACTAATCCGTCGACTAGGATCCCTAGAAAAAAAAATAACGCACCCACGTAAAAAATGATTCTATCCGAGTAGTCGACCCAGGTATATGGTGCGAATATATCAATTATAAAACGACACGTTTGATGTTATGACTCAAAGTCAAACCGCGCAAAAAATGAAACGAATAAATTTATGGAACTAGGTGCAAGGAGGATTTATTTATAAGAACCAACAGCGCGATTAGCATTGAAAAGAAATTTCAAAACGACCGCATACTGTACAAGCGAAGGAGAAGATGGGAGAATTTCTAAGATCGACGATGGGCACTCGGAAATGAGAAAAGCTTTCGTTCTTTGTTGGGACTTGATGAAACGAATTAATGACAGATATCAATCATGGTCGGGTCCGAGACGGACATTCGACCGGTGGGAGAATGGCGTCGAGGCTACGGGGCAAATTAGTCTTAAGTGAATCAATGGAGAAGATTCGGAAAATGTTTTACCTCACGGAAACTAAGGACTTGTGAATTTGAAATTGCATCAAGATAAGTGACCACTGAATCGATGCTGACACTAGCTAGCTAGCTAGCGAGCAATAATAGTTTGCAGTTCGTTCAACCGGAACGTACAATTCTCGAAAGAAAACGAAGCTTTCGGAGTAATGGTATGCATCAGTAAACCATTGAATCAATGATGGAGACTGGTTCGGACCCTTTTTCGAACGGACGACGACGGATAGTTTGTTTCTTAAGGCGTATAACCAGTCCGGCGGCTGCATCCGATTTAATACTATGTCGTACGCAGTAGTAGCCATGGGCTGGCACGCAATCTTCGTCGATCGACGCCGAAGACGGACCGGACAGATCGAAGATTAAATGGATTATTGTTGAGACGAAGAAAGCTTTTCGAAGGTCGGAGGAGGTCGTCGATAAACGCGTTTAAAAATTCGTGACAAGAAAATGTTCATTCTCCATTCTCGTAAACAAGCTACGATTGAAAGAGAAAGCAAGGCGAATCGAAGGAAATTTGCTATTTTTCTGGTCCAACTGTTTCACCTTTTTACTTGGTTTAAGGCGGTCGGCGAACAAATTTGTAAGCATTTCCTACTTATTTGTTGCCCTCACTTCGTCGCTGCTGCGACGACGAACGACAAAACGACATCTAAAACTTGGTTAGAGTCAATTGACCCGTAGAACTCTTTAAGTTTTTCGTCAAACAGACCCAATATCCGAAAATTTCGTAAAACCTGTTTACTAATACTCTGAATACTATTGGCCGATAACACAATAAGCATTCGAAATGAAAAACAAATTCAACACCTTGAAAATAACAGTTTCAACTTCTAAGAAGAAAAAACGAAAACTATAGAACGCGCCATGATTTCTCGGTTCAGAAAGTTGCTTCGAACGTAACGAACCGAGTAAAGAACTGGTTCAAAAACTTTTTAATACATCTGCGAAATACAAAAGGATAGACGACTCTCTCAGACGTTTTCTCTATTGTATCGAATAGATGTCAAATTGTGTTAGAAAAAACGTTCGTCTTTATCGTTCAGAAGAGCAATAACCTGAACGGAACACGGCCAGAAAAAGATGCGCAAGGAGAGAACATTGAAACGAAACGAAACGAATAAAGTTCTAATTCGAGCGAAATGCATGCGCAATTCACGAAGAGAATCCGATGTGCAGACACGCCGACCGAACAACAAACACGAAACGGACGAGCATTAAAAACGAACCAACCTGGCGTTGTTTAGCGGCTGAAGGTTCGCCAGGAAAACGGCGATTATTCAACGCCCGTGGGATGAAAAGTCTCGACCGGCGCTGTCCGACGACGACGAACAAGCACTGAGCAGGGCGTATCAAAAAAAGCATCGGTTTGGTCAGCTAAAAGTTGTTAGTGTTTGTCGGAAAATGAATGGCACGCACAAAAAAAAGAACCAACACGTCCGACGGCCTTAGGGTTTACATATGTAAACACGCAAAATTCGTCCGAGCGGTAAAATCGAAATATGCGCGAGGGAGGACTCGCCGAGCGTCGAGCCGCGGCGCCTGAGGTCAGTCGATTAATGTTTAATTGAAAGCCAATTTCGTTATTGTGTCCGACGGGCGAAAAGCGAAAAAACAGGGTTGAACGTACGCTAGATTTAGCGTCGACAACGCCGATTTCCTATGCAATTTCAACAGTACCGTCAATTATTATCGGGGTACAAAATTGTTCCCTCTAATTACGATTCGCAACTGGACAATTATAATTGAAGTGTGGACAGAGACCACTCTCTACATGACTAACCGACATTTTCGCACACCATAGAGTAACGTCCTCAACCAAAAACCAATACATCACCAGAAATTCGAATATAAAGCAATGGCGGTTCGCCGCTGGAGGCTACCAGACGTACCTATTGATCATAACACGAAAAACGTCTATGCATACAATTAACTCTCGCCCGTGACTCATAATAATATCTGGTTCACTTAGTTCCAGTCGGAGGCTACTTATTCATTCTCATTTTCGTTCATATTCGTCGATTCGGCATCAACAAAATATAACGCTTTAATTGAAAACACGCGTAAAACCGCGACAGAAGGCCGTCGAGGACCCATTAATAAATGATTCTTATAAAAAATGGTTTACACTATCGATATTGGGGCATGGTTGACTTTTAGCGCTTTAACCATGAGTATAGATGGATAAAACCAGTTCCATATTTTCAAATAATAAAAATTTATCCAACCCATTACTGCGTGGGATTCAAAAACAAAACGTCTCATCGCGGTTGTTTAGTCAGCGTTTTATAAAATTGGATTTGGGATCAATTTTGTTTTCTACAAAATCTCTGGATTTATATCGTAAGCAAATAATAATAAAAATGTGAATAAAATATTTAATGGAACATTGGCTACATACTGCAAATTGTGTGATTAATAGCAAATTGCTTATTATGATTCAAGCTTTGGCATATTGTCGTGTGGCAGTGATTGAACGTATTTTTGATTCTTGCTCAACCAGTCGATTGCCTTTTTGCTTCTAAATAAACCTAATGCGGAGCCTTAATGGGTATATTTGTGTTCCAAAATCAAATTGGCTTTTTTTTAGAAACTGACATGAAAAAAAACAGTAAGGTTAGTAACATGCGAGAAAAATTTAAAAAATGAAACGTGCAAAATTGTAACGCTCTTGAGACGCGTTTTTACTGAAGCAATGATTATTAATAAAGTATCCATGATTTGAAACGTCTTCTTTATTTATTTAAAAATTACTGCCTTCTTAAAAATAAAAACTGAACGGACATAGTACAAACTGTTATCTATTTTCTGAATAAATAAAACAAATATTTGTGCAACAGATGGGGGTAAATGCCTCGGTATGAAAAATAACCTTGCCTTATCATCACGATCATCAATCATGTGGAAGTTTTGACTCATATTATGAATCACAAAATAAAATATCCAGAAAACTATGCACATTGTTCCATTTTAACATATTTCAATGAGTCAGGAATGAACAGTAACATTTTCTTGTTGTTTTTTTATGAAGAAAGTACTTTTTCAGTTATTTTCATGTGTTGCTCAGAACCAAAATTTATAATAACCGTATAAAAATTGAGAACATATTGGAAACGTGAAAAATTTTCTGAGAATGTTTTTTAACTGTACTCAAAACAAAATGTAACCGATAAACATTTCCTTGGCAAACAATAACTGTCACGTTTTTTATGTTACGATCGGAAATTTTTATTTGAAGATCCGAATTTTCGTGAAGAGGATTTATGCTCATATTTACAAAATGTGACATGTAAAATTTTAAAGAATCAACAAAATAAGCCGTTTAATTAAATAACAAAAAAAGTACATTCGTAAAAGAAATCTCTTCGCTTGTACATGATAAGTACCAAAAATAAAAACCGACAATGTCAACTTTTGACACGACGACGGATGACGACAGTTTAGTGTTAGTTCAACTTTAAAATCAACCAAAAACATTTCAACACAAAGTGTTTGTCGTTCGTTTAAAAAATCCAAAACTTGAGTGTTGAAAAGAACGAGAAACGAACAAATGGAGAAAACAATGAAAAACGCAGTCAAAAAACGTCTGTCGTTAAATTGTTTTAAGCCTTTTCGACGTGTTGTGCCGTTAACAATCGCCAATCGTAAGAGGCGTTACCCTGATGTTGGAATGGATGAATTGGTGGATCCATTAATTTCCACGATTTAATTTGATTATCAATAACTTCTTGAGCGGACGCGACTGCTAAATAAGGTGTTTGATGTAAAATTGTATAAAATTCCTGCTGATTCCTCGGCGGTGCTTCGACTAATTGTCTTGTGCATGTGTCTAATGATGCCCCATGAGCCACCAACATGATAACGCCATCTGAAACAGAAACAAGCACTTTTTTGGTAAACTTTAGCGCGAAAGCAGGAAGAAATTAGTTTCACGAATTGATTAATTTTTTGACACATATTTGAGTAGTTTTAATTTTTCATATTTTCTTTCATGCATTTCAAAGGACAGTTTGTTCATCAAATATGTACTGTAAAATGTTTCGGTTACCGCCCCCTGTGTCGGCGAGGTCTCGAATTCAACTTGTAAGGTAATTGGACTGACATTCAATATGTGTGTAAAAATCTCTTCCTGGGTCCATTTTACGATTCGAAACCCGTCGAACTCAAATTTCAATTTGAAACGAAAAAAACGTCAAAAAACGTAAATGCGGTCAAATCATTTTTGTTGCCGTAGAAAAATCGTTAGACCGTTGCAAAATAAAACGGCACTTTTCTGTGCCAGCGTTTGTTGAAACGTATTTCGAGTCACCTACGCGAGTTTGGAATACAAAAAGTACAATCGCAAACAATATTACACCCACCATCTTGATGCCTTTCGAGAACTCGTTGCACAACTTTATGAGACCGGTTATAATAATCGGACAATGTTTCAGTGGGCGCAATTTCTGTTCGATTTACTGTCGGTTTGTAATTCGCATTTATAGGATATCCTTGTAAAGCGAATTCCTCGGCCGACATCCACGAAGGCAGTTTCGGTCGGAACCATGCTCCCCATTCAAATAAACCTGGTTCAATGTTGATTTGCAGTTTAGTATCTTGGCTGCATAGACCTGTAACGAATTCGACTTTTTTATTATAATTTGTATTCGTAGGATATCACTTTGCACGTATTGGCGTATTTTTTTGGTTCTAACTTTTTCAATCTTTGGTAACTTTTAGTTTCTAGTGAAGTGGAATATGATACCAATAAATGTATACATTGACGAATCGCACGAAACGTTTATCGAAAGTTTCGTTAAGAGCAAGTAATGGGAGTGATCAGTTTCGAAATACCTTTCAAAATTCCAACAGCCGTTTGAACGCTACGATAAGCGGGCGATGCATAAATAAACGACGGTTTCCAACCGGCGTCTTTCAAAGCCCTTCCTTAAAGACTTCAATTTTAAATTAATAAAATCAAATTTTTGAGTGATTATTAATGACAATTGATTCACAACGTATTGTATTCATAATGTGTGCAATATCTCACCAGTAATTTTTGCTTGTAAGTATCCCATTTCTGTAAGCGGCGTGTCGGCGAGGTAATTGTTATGCCCATCCTTTCGATTTGGCAACGATCGAGGCATGTTAATATTAAAACGTTTGTAATGTCCATCGTCGTCGAACGCCTTGAGGACCCAATTTTCGTGGGTGACATTGAACGTGAAATCTATACGTTCACCATGTCGAATGACCAATAAGCGTCGTCCGACTTTATTATTCGATGGCGTTTGAGACGATTGTTGAGACCTAACCGAACCGTTGCCAACCGGCATAGCGTTCATTTCAGTATCGAAACTGAACGTCGAATGCTCCGCAACAAATTCACTTTCAACGAGCGATAACTGGAAAAAGCCGGTGGAAAAGTTTGCGCCGTACGTACTATTCACGTCGACGAATTTAAAACGCACTGCGTACGGGTTTCCCCAGTCAATAATCAGCTGCACGACGACGACGACGACGACGACGTCTAAACGAAAATGTTAATCGTGCGTCGTGCGACGAGAGAAATGAATGAACGACCATCCGGTTGGACGCGAGTTAAAGTGACGTCGATGCCGCCGGTGCGGCACCGATTGCCATAGGGCGGAAAATGTTGTGGAAATGAAAAAGCGGTGTAACCAAAGTTGTTTAGATAAATAAAGTTTCAATGACAAAATTGTAACAAAAAAGAACAAAGTAAAGCAATTTATCTCTGTTATCTTAGTCGACGATAAAGCGTTTTATGGTACTTTATGTTTTACGTCTAGTTTTATGCAAGTATGCAGCATTCCTATACCAAAATTTTGCAAAAAGTAAGCTGGATATTGCATGTTTTAGCAATTTTTTTTCAATAATGACGCATTTTCATTATATTGTTGCACAATTCTCTAACTAGTTTAAAAACTTTATTATTTCGCAGATTATTTCAAATTTATCATTAGCTGAGCTTGCTTTTTGTTCCTCCTCAAGTTTCACCATTATGCACCATTATGCACATGTCAACACCAACGCATCTCGTAAAATTATATTTTTCGACAGGTTACTTCCATGTATTAGGGCCAATAACGCAAACATGATCGTATTTTCTACAACGTGCATTTCGTATATTCGATTGTTAGGACCGGTTCCAGGAAAAATTGTTTGCAATTAGTATTATTTTGCGTTACGTTGCATACACTCACCAGTCCATGTCGTACAATAATAGATTACTTTTATGTTTTACAAATTTCGACTGGTTGAAGACAGTTTAGGAGATTTTCTGAATGAAAAATTGCTAAAATTGATTTTATCTTTGCCCAAAAATAGTTAAAATTTCGATAAATCAATGGTAAATACTTTTAACCACTGTAGGATACTGTACATCCATCAGACGGATCACAATTAAAAAGTCTTCGTGTTTTTTTCAGGGTAAAAATGATTTCGAATTATCAAACGGAGTTGGTTCACATTCGACAATAGATACAAATCCAAATTCGACAACCGTAATATCAATCAGACATGAAACTAAACTGAACACAAATCCAACTGAAAATAGTGGATTTGTGGAACGATGTCAGTCGAAAGTTAACAGTTTTTACGAAATAAATGAAAAAAAAATCAAACTGTTCATTCTTATTTCGTCGATAATTTTATTCATTATTTTTCTTGGATTCGCAATAGCTCACAGTTTTGATAAAGCTTTACCTCTCGTTGTGATTACGATTATCACCTTTGTTGGACTTTTATATTTTCACGTTTTCAAACGATTTCTTTCAAAACCATTCGATCAACATGTTAATAAACCGTTTTGGCAAAAAGCGGAATTTGTTTGGAACATAAAATACGTTCGATGGTAAGTTTTTCCAAAGATAAATAGGTGATAAAAAGAACATAATTTGAAGGAAAAAAATAAGAAGGTTTCAAGTAAAGTATTCTGTTCAAATTTCAGGGCGTTTTATGTGCTTTTATTAGCCGCCATTGTTATTTATTTGGCGTTGGATACGAAAAACAATCGTTACCGATTAATATCAGTTTTTGGATTGTTCTTTTACATTTTAATCTGTTTTCTGTGTTCGACCAATCCAGCAAAGGTAATAATGATAAATTTTGAAATTAGTATTTGACTAAACAACTGATTAGTGACAAAAAGACTGCCGGTGAGGCAACAAATGTGACCCCTGGCTGAATCAGTCCTGCACAATAACTTTTACAAGGTTTCATGGTTCTGCTTGATAGGTTCGATGGCGTCCAGTGATTTGGGGAACTGCAATTCAGTTTATCATTGGAATTTTAGTTCTTCGATGGCCCGTGGGCTTACGTGCAATCCAATGGCTTTCGGATCAGATCGTAAAATTTCTCGAATACACTCAGAAAGGCACTGTATTTGTGTACGGATTTCTCGTTGAACCACCCAATATTTGCGGAATGTCTCCAGTTTTCGTTTTCACAGTAAGAACGAAATCCAGTGTTGCGTGGTCGTGGTCATAATGACGACGGATGTATTAACTGGTTTATGTTTTCCGGTTAGGTCTTGCAAACGATTATATTCTTCGGAAGTGTGGTGGCCGTACTGTACTATTTGGGCGTCATGCAATTCATACTGTACCGTATGGCGTGGTTCATGCAAATCACACTCGGAACAACAGCGGCTGAATCGTTAAACGCTGCAGCAGCTATATTTTTGGGTATGTCCGAGGCTCCATTAATGATCCGTCCTTATTTGTCGAAAATGACCAAATCCGAACTTCACACTGTTCTCACATCGGGATACGCTTGCATTGCTGGATCACTTTTTGCTGCCTACGTGTCCTTCGGTGTAAGCTTTATGGGCGCAATTTAGAATTAGAAACAAGAAGCGGCAGAATTGTTTTTTCCTGCAGGCCTGCCCAGTTTACTTGCTGTCTGGCGTTGTAATGTCTGCTCCAGCGTCTGTGGCAGTCTCGAAGTTGTTACTGCCGGAAACAGAAGAATCGCAATTGAAAAACATGGAGGATTTGATTCTTCCTAAAAGGTATTACGACAACTCTCTTTTCATGTATTTTGTCGGCAAGTTTTAATTTTTAGCCCTGAAAGAAATATATTCGAAGCAGTAAGTGCCGGAGCCGGCAGCGTTGTTGACATAATCACGCATATTGTCGCCAACCTTATTGTTTTTATCGCTTTACTGGCTTTCATCGATAACGTTATCGCTTGGTTAGCCGACATGGTTGGCTGGGATTTAACGTTTCAAGTAAACCTTTTGAAAGAGTATTTGCGTCCAAATGAAATACAAAAGATAATTGTTGCTATCTTTTAGAAATTGATGGGGTATTCTTTTTTTCCCTTAGCATTCGTCATGGGACCAAGCAACAGTTCCAACTGGGGCACATATATTAACGAAACTTTTGTAGTTGCTCAACTTATGGGAACAAAAACTGTTCTCAACGAGTTCATTGCTTATCAAAATATGGGTGAATACGTTCTTCGAGGGGAATTGGAAGTAAAAATTGCTTTTACTGTTCTGAATTCGTTTCACAAACAGTTGTCGAAATTGCAGGGTCGATCTCAAATGATAGCCACTTATGCGTTGCACGGATTCGCTAACTTGGCAGGTATTGGTATTCAATTGGGTTTTCTCGGCGGACTATGCCCGGAGCAGAAACACGTCATATCCGAAGTGGTTTTAAGAGCTTTAATCGGCGGCAGCATATCCTGCTGGATGACTGCTTGTGTTGCCGGTAAGTATATCTTTTGTTTAAAAAACTGTGTCTTTTGTTTCAATCATGACTGATTTTTAACTTAGGAATCCTTGTCGATGAACCATTCAAATGTGTTCCTCTTCATTCAACAGGAGCTAATTGCACAAGAGTTTGAAAGCCACCCAGAGTTTCAATTTTGTAATTTATAAGTTTTACCGTTTAAATCTTAATAAACACTTTTACTTTTAATCTATTCACGAGATTGATTCAAAAACGTTTTAATAGTTTACGAGGTGAAGCCGATATTTGTACAATTGCTACCGCTTGATGCAGGGGCGCAAGACAATGGAACATCCACTAAAATGCCTGAAACATAAATCAGCATTCACTTTTATGCACTAAAACGTCGCTGGAGATTATTAAAATAGTTTCTTTGTTTTCGTTACCCGCAATACAAGCCGTCATGAAACAGGTAATGCTCCCAGCTACCAGTGCCCTTATGGCCATGGATGACAGGAGAGATTTTCTTTTCGGGCACAGGCCACCGATCATACCGAGCAATATACCAATAGACCCGATGTTAGAAAATCCACAGAGTGCATAAGTGGCAATCATCTGAGGTCTTCCCTGTAAATTCATAAACGTGCTTATAACTCATACGCAAGACAAATATATAGTGCTTGCAAATCGCTCACGGAAAGTTGGCCTGTCGAAATGTACACGGACATTTTTTGGTAAGCGATAAATTCATTTAGAATCGTTTTTACTCCCATTAATTCAGAGACGATCATCGTTTCGCTCACTTTTTCGTCCCAATTTGGATTATCGCTGGCGCCCATCAAGAACGCCAGCGGGAAGAAAACGTAGCTTAGGATTCTCTGCAATGGAAGAAAATCATATTCAAACGTTTTCATCTGCAAAATTCTAAACGTTTACTTCCAAAGTTAATCCTTCAATACCAACCATGCCGCCTAACCATGTTATCACTGCATCGATGAAACCGAGCAAGGCCAAAAATACAATCAAGTTTGCACCGATTTGGGCGACAATCATTATCACACTGGTTGCCCCAGTGCTTACCGCTTCGATTAAATTCGTTTCGCTGCTGAATTTTTAAAATAACATTTTAAAATCAGGCTGAATTTTGTCGAACCATCTTTAGGCACCTCTTAGGCAACACCAGGTCTTCAACCCTGAGAGTTTTTGATTTTTTTGTTTCCGGCCAAAAGAGTTTTGCGACGCTGAGCGACCCTGGCGCCGACATAATACTTGCAGACACCAAATATGCCGGGCATGCCTGCAAATTTTAGTTATTAGTAGCTGCAAATCATTTCAGTATAAATAACACAAATTACCCCAAAAGAAGCGTAAGCTGCGAACAAAGAACCAGCAATGCAAGACAAGCCAGCAACCAAAACGGCGAACATTTCCGATTTCGTAAGTTTATTCAAGTACGGTCGGATTAAGAGAGGCGCTTCGCTCATACCCAAAAATACCGAAGCAGCAGCGTTCAACGATTCCGTAGCAGTCGTGCCCAATGTTAATTGCATGAGCCATGCGACTCGAATAATCACGAATTGCATAACGCCATAATAATATAAAACTGCAACCACAGAACCGAAGTAAAGTACAGCTTGCAAGGACTAAAATGAAAACAATCAGTGCAAATTGTTGAAACATAATTTGACGCTATTGGCTTACTGAGAAGAGAAAAATTGGACTCATGCCGCAGATGTTCGGAGGTACAGCTAGGTATCCATAAACGAACACCGTTCCTTGATTTGTGTAGTCCAAAAAGATCACAACTTGATCCGAGAACCATTGCAAAGCGCTGACACCGTCGGACCAACGAAGTACCAGAAATCCAAGAATGACTTGCAAAGCAAGTCCCCACCAAACCGGGCGCCAATTAACCTACATAATTGCTAAAAATTACACTATTGCAAACAAGCTAGGAACTGATTATTGTTTTACTTTTGATGGATGAGTGGAAAAAATGAACAGAAATAGATAGTAAAAAATTAATCCGGATAGCGAAACCAGTCGATATCGATTGCTTTTCGTGTCCACAATCAGATAAACGACAACCACAGCTAATATCAGCACGTAAGCTGACCTGAAACCAAATAAATTCTGTAGTTTCCCAATGTCTTGTCGACAACTGTCATTACCATCTGAAAATGGCTTTTTCCCAGACTCTATCGAAACCGGAAATTATTGGCCGCCAAAAATATTCATATACTGTCTCTTCGAATAATGGTTTGTAAAAGAAGAAGTACAATGCAAACAGCCAACCGAAAGCCGTCAAAATGAGTAGAGCCAATGCTTGTTCGAGGCTATAGGCGATGGCGAATCCGAGATAAATGTGAAACAATATCAGAAGAGAAACGAGCAAAATGTTCTTCGAAATAGTTCCGTAATCTTTCCACAATTCGTTTAAAGCAGTCTGTAAAGTGCCAACGAATTTAGCAAAAAAATTTGTAGCCGTAAATTCGAGATCTTCGTGATCGTCCAAATCATCGTCCTCGTTGTTGTCAATAAACTGTTCATCGATGAAACTATTCTCCAACTGCTCGATGGTTTTCGCATTTTCCTCCTTTGCATTCTAAATTGACCTTGATTGCATGAAAATGGAACAAGCAAATTGTTCACGAATCTTACTTTTAATGCAATTTTTGCCTCTTCATTATCGAAAGCAATATTTTCTCCCATCATGCACGCGGCCTATACTTCGGCACTTTAGCACGATGCTACTAAACTTAGAATGTTTATCTTATAATTGAAAATGATTCTCTCATTGATGATAATAAATAAACAAATGCACGGTTGATAAGACTTACACCTCAATAAAATGCAGCTTTTTGAATGTAACGCTGTCATTTTTTGTTCCCTGTTTATAATCGAGAAAAAAGTAAACTCAATCAGAAAAACGTTTCTTAACCTCTTGATTCTCTGAATTCAGCCTTTGCTATAATACCTAATCTTATGAAAATTTGAATTCCTATTTATTGGATCCGCAGGTTATTGAAGGTTATATCAAACTGTATATTGAAATACCGTGAAATTATACAAATCATTTAATTTCACGATTTAAAGCCGATTTTAGCTTTTCAAAGCTAGAAATGTGTTTTGTTCTGTATATATCGAGAAAATGACGGAAAATTAAACATCCCGGTTAATTATAGCTTATTTTTTCGCGTAATGGCGGTGAACGACGATGTCAAACGATATATCTGTGTTCAAGTGAAAAGAAGTTTCAGAAAAAATCCTTTTTTCTCGAGTTTGACATCGTCGCCGTCCTATTCGTCGGAATTCATTAATGAAATACTTGCTTCGGGTGTCGTTACATCGTCGTCGACTTTCCCACGAAACGGCGTTAGACGGATCTCTAAATCGACGAGTCGAAGACAAATTTCACCCGAAACTCGTTCGGATATTTCTTCATCGGACGAATCTTTCGAAACGAAACATTTGTCAAAACGCCAATGTATTAAAGTCGTTGATGATGATGAAGAAGATTTCGAGGTCAGAAATTCAACTGGTTTATTAGAAAACGGCATCGATAAAACATTACGAAGAAGAACCATATCGGCTTTGTCTTCCACTGTTTCGATCGTTCGAAACGTTCCCGGACCAAAAATATGCTCTTCAAAGTTGATTAGTAGAAGTCATAAATCGAAATCGCAAAGTCCTGTACTTCGCAAGAAATACGGACAACGGTTAGTCGTCGAAGAGGATGAAAAATTCACATTTTTCTTCACTGTGAAATACCCGTTCAGCAACCATTACCCTTGCCAATTCGAAATTGATAAGAAGACTTTTACATGCACAGAACAATATTACATGTATAAAAAAGCGTGTACGGCATTTGCTCATCGTTACTCTTTCTTAATTCAACCAAACATGCACAAAATTTTGATTTTCAGTAACTTTTAACGATGCTAATGCGGCGGAACAAATTTTGCACTGTACCGAACCAAAGAAAATGAAATTAATCGGCAGTAGGATTAATGGATTCATACAATCCAAGTGGGATACGACGAGCGAAAAAGTTATGTTTATTGCCAATCATGCCAAAGTAAAAATAAATAATATAATTGTGATTCAACTTTTCGATGCGATTATTAATAAAAGGCAATATTTGTTTGCGGTTTAGTATTCTCAAAATCGCCTTTTACGTCGGGCTTTATTCGCCACAAAAGGCACGACTTTGGTCGAAACTAATCCTTCCGACCGGCGATGGGGTATCGGACTGTCTATGCACGACGAAAGAGCTTCTTGCAGATCAACGTGGCGAGGACAGAATTTACTGGGAAGAATTCTCACTCAAATTCGCGATTGTCTTATGAACGAGGAGCAATATGCGAAAGACGTTTCATCCGTGAAAACTCACCAAAAGAAGTATTTGTGGTGGAAAAACGACGGATTCAAATAATTGCGCGACGTTGAACAGCAACGAACTATTTTCTTTTTTTCTTGGTGTTCATAATTATTCTGTTTACTCCATTTTTTTTTATCGTTTGTGTTCCAAACGAAACCGTTTTATTATGTTGTTTTATAGTCTATTTTTTCATTGCTTCGTTCGTTTCATTAAAAAAGTTCAGGTACATGTCGCTGATTTTTCTGATCCAGAAAACATTACTTGATTCTTGCAACTGAGTTTTTTGCAATTTGTGTGC
>JAQGBA010000044.1:0-88467 GCA_034698125.1 Prionchulus punctatus | reverse complement strand
GTATTTTTAATCCATCGTTTTATTTTTTTATGATAAGAAAACTGCGGGGAGAAACTTTACTACCACCCTGTATATAAAATTCATCATCCCGATCGAAACGGAGATGAAAAACGTTTCATAGAAATAACAAATGCGTATTCACTGTAAAAATTGCGATAATTTCGTTATTTTGCTGCAGTTTTAATTTTCAGCGCAAAAATCTGTGTTTCAGACTTGCTGACGCGGAACGCAAGAAAAAGTATGATAACTAATGGATCAAAAGATAATAATTTGTGTCAATAAGGGGTGTGGGGGTCGGTATAAAGTCACGTCAACATTTTAACCTGAAAGTAACAACAGGATGACTGTGAAAAAATATCTAAGTTCACTTTTATTGAACGCTTCAGATGGTTTTGCTGAACCGTCTGCTACAATGAGCGGAGAATACTCAAATTGGTTTTGGGCGATTTACGGATTTTGTATGTTCTCCTTTGTGTTTTTATGCTGCCTTCATGTTATACCTTCACTTTGAATTAAAGTTCATTCACAATGGCAAACTCAACAAGATAAAAGTAAGAATGATTTGCAAGTATGGCGAAAAACACAATTTTGAACCACTTACATTTTACAAAATGGTTCACTATGTCTGCTAAATGATTAAAACACTTGCACATGATTCTTAATGTAATATTTTTGAGATTGCAATTGCGAATGGACTATAGCACATTTAAGTCTGCAATAAAATGCATGTTTTGACATATTGTAAACACATCCATACAAGCTACACTTTGTTGATTAATCAACTATTACAGTTAAACAAATTTTGTATTTTATGTGTGTGTGTGTGTGTGTGTGGTGTAGAGCAAGCTCTTAGTAAACATCTCATCGTCAGTATGATAGACACATACATTGTCAATACCAAACAACGGTATTTGTCCTTACACTCTAGATATTGACAATCATGCTAAAAAGCAAACCAGAATATATGGAAAAACGCAGAATATAGAGAAGTTATCGTTCAAAATTATGCCAAAGAATAGAAAATAATTTTGACACATGAACGTACATTCGAAGGCGCATGTAATGTTTCCAAATCAATTACGATACTGTAATGTAAAACAAACAAGCGGGACGGGCATTGAATGCGCGGGACGTCGAGTAAACGCGCGCAGGACGAGGTTTCCAAGCAAAATGCTGTAAATTAACGTTTGTCTCGGCGTTTTCGTCTCCTTTAACGTGTATTTTCTCAAAATCCGGTTAGACTGCTTCCAATTTCATCGTTTAAAACAAAATTCTTGTAGGAAAAAACGTTTTGCGGATTTACTAATTAAAACGCCATTTAATTGCAGAAATATACTTAAAATTGGCGTTTTTTCGCCGAATTCATTTCGTTTATCACCATTTTGACAAAATTGACCGTATTTAGTTGTCGAAAAACAAAAAAATGCAATTCGAATACGATGAACGCGGCAGCACGTTTTATTATTTTCTCGTTTCGTTTTACGCTTTGGTATTAATTCCGGCGACGTATTATTTATGGCCGAGATCGGGGAAGAAAGGTTACCGAACCGTTTTTTTGTTTTGAATTCGCCTTTGATTGTCGTTTTCCGATTACTTAATTAGATACTAGTTTGGATTCCAAATCATGTCGATGCGATCCTTGTTCGGCGAAAGATAAACAAAAAAAATCCAGTGAACCGTGGAAAAACTTTAAAAATAATGTTATGTAAGTTTTCTTGCCGGAAGACAAAAGAATTTTTTTTTATGTCCATTTGTGTTTCAGAAAAATTGTTTTCATTCTTTTATGGATCGGTTTCGCGTCGTTGGCCTATAAAGCTTCGCAAATCGAGACTGAGCACGTCGAATGGAACCCTTATACGGTTTTAGGACTCGATTCGGTAATTTAAAAACAAAAACTGACTGTCTATTGAAACTTTCCTGTTCACTAAGTGAAACTTTGAATTTTTGCACGGTAATTTGTTTTTAAGGGCGCTACCGTAGAGGAAGTCAAGAAAGCTTATCGTCAATTAAGTAAAATTCACCATCCAGATCGAGGCGGTGATGAAAAGCGTTTCGTCGAAATAACAAAAGCTCATTTATCGTAACGAATTTCAAGTTTTTTTGTGTGGCTGTTTTTGTCTTTCACGATCCAAACTTGTTTCAGACTTACTGACGAAGAAAGCAAGCAAAATTACGATAAGTACGGCAATCCGGACGGCCCGGGAGGTAAATTTGGGGGGGGGGCTCGGAAACTTGCTAGCCGGACGAAAAATGCGTCTGAACCCATTTTCTTTCAGCTCAGACTTTCGGCATTGCTCTGCCGTCGTGGCTAGTCAGCAAAGAATATTCGCTTTGGGTTTTGGCAGTTTACGGATTAATTTTCATGGTCATTATGCCTACGGCTGTTGTAAGTTTAGTTTTGCTTTTCTTTTTCTAGCTGTCAATCGTGATGCGAAAATATTCCCGTTTCAGGGCATTTGGTGGTACAGGTCTATCAAGTATAGCGCCGATTCGGTGCTCATGGACACGACGCAAATGTTCACGTACATGATCCATAAAACTCGTTTGCTCAACGTCAAACGTAGGCGAATTTGTTTCTAAATTCGTTTTTGGTCACGCATAAGTCATTTTTGATACGTTTTTTATGCGTCCTCGCGATACTTTCCGGTTCTTTCGAGTATTCTAAACAGTACAACAAGGAAGTCGTAGAACGTGAAACCGACGACGTTCAAGTTCCTTTGGTACGAAGTTTGTTTTATAAATTTGAATTTGAAGTTTTTTTCTTACGAATTCATTTTTGACAGCTTTTCAAACAATTCGACGTCGATGAAAACAAAAAGGAACGCCCGTTATGTTTCCCGTACAGTATCAAAGCTCGATGTTTACTGTACGCCCATTTAGCTCGGTATCCTTCGTTGGACCAGGAGACTTTGAATAAAGGTTTTACTTTCACTGACCGTTTCTTTTATTAGCCTGTCGATTTATTTGTTTCTTTTGTGCGGTTTTCAGATCTGGAATTAATTTTGAAAAAATGTCCATATTTGATTCAAGAATTGATTCAGGTTTATTCCCAATTGGTCATGTGGGCTAACGCGGGACGAGGTAATAAAAGCTTGTTTTTTTAATGGAAACCGATGAATAGACGCTGATTTTTTTGCTTTTAGTTCCGAGGACACCGTCGTTGGATACGCTCGACAATATAATGAAAACTAGTCCGATCATCATTCAAGCTTGCAGGGATAATAAAAGCCCGTTGCTTCAATTACCTCACGTCACTGAAACGACTTTGAAGCACTTCGTAACAAAAAAAGTAACTGTCTAATGCGACTATTCATTTTTTTGTTAATTTGCGATTATAGTTCGTATGCGTGAAACGAGTTCATGTGCCTTCAGGCAACGGTAGCCGACACTTTTTTTGTTTTTTCAGCGACGAGTTAAAACTTGCGTAGATCTCGCACGTTTGAACAACGACGATCGACGAGCGTTGCTCAGAACGTTGAGCGATCGCAAATATCAAGACGTCATGGTTGTTTTAGCGAGCATGCCTCAAATCGAAATGGAAGTTCGATTGGAAGGTATGAAAATTTTATTTTTCAGTGTCGATAAATGATTCGTAAAAACTTCGACGGTTTTTTTTGTGTTGTTTAAGTCAGGGACGACGAAGACAAAGAACGAATAACCGCCGGCGCCCTCGTTGTCGCCGTCGTTAAATTAACTCGAAAGCCTTTATTCGATTTGTCTACATTGAAAAATATTTCATTGAACAACGTCTTAGGGTCGAAAGGTTCATCGGCGACATCAACGTTCATCAACGTTGCCGCCGCCGCCGCTTCGGCGCCCGATGTGGAAAAAACTGAAGACGAAAACGATGAAAATGGCGACGTAAAATTTGTTTTGCTTTCTTCGCATAGGGAACTATTTTGAAACGGATACTTTTTTTAGGAAAACGAAGAAGGTGAAAAGAACGGTGACGCCGCCGTCGATGCGGCGACGATCCTGGCCGTCCAAGGAAATAAACGAAACGTTTGGGAGAAACCGAAAAAGAAAAAAGGTGGCAAAAACCAATCGGCCAAAAAGAAGAAAGTGTTTAAAAATGTGAAACCAATTCCGGGGAAAAAAGTCGACGAAGCTGATGCCGCCGCGGCGACGTCGACCAGCGACAAAGTAAAATTTCGTTAATTATTCATAGTTTTTTTTTGTTTTCGACGGTTCGTAATTTAGGTCGAAAAGGTTAAAGTCGAAGGCGAATCGGGCGATGAATCCGACGACGAAAAAAACGACTCTTCGTCGGACGAAGAAGCGTTGAAAGTATTTTAATCCAAAAAGAAATTGTTTTTTCGTTAGTTTAGTTTTTTGCTCGTTTTAGGAAGCCGAAAGGCAGGATCGAGCCGACGACGACGACGATTTCGAATTGGACGAGGAATTTTCGAGAAAGGAGAAAATACTAGAAACGAAATCGAAAATTACGCATTTAGTTCACTGTCCATACTTTCCAGAGGTATATTTTCAGTGTTTCGTTTATTGCGCCCAATCGTCGAGAAAACAAAAATTTGCAGGATAAATACGAATACTGGTGGTTGTATTTATGTGATCGAAAGAAAGAACAATTGATATGCCCGCCCACGTTGGTCACGACGCTAGTCGATGAAGAAGAAGTGAGTTCCATGTGACGTTAGTCGCTGAACATTCAGTGGACAACTATAGTTACTTGGCAACTATAGTCCCTGGACAACTAAATTCACTGGCTACATTGTTTTTTTTAGGTGGAACTTAGGTTCGCAGCCTCTAAAGATCCAGGCACTTATAGTATACAAGTTTGTTTACGTTCGGATTCGTATTTAGACTGCGATCAAAATAAGGACGTCAAAGTAAGCTGAACAAACAAAATTCGTGTAACCTTTTTTTACTTTGATTATATGCTGTTCTCTTTTTTTAGTATCCAGTATACGAAGCCAAACAAATTATTTCGCATCCTCAGTGGGAATTCGACGAAGATAAAGATAAGAAGTCCGACCAGGAAGCCTCGGACGATGCGTCACAGTACACCGAAGACGACGAGGATTCGAATTAAAACGAACTATATTTGGTACCGTAGTTGTCTATCGGTTAACATTTCTTTTCCTAAAACAGCTATGTTTTCTGAGATTTTCTCATCTATAAAAAATGATAAAAATAAGTTCAAATTGTTTTTTTTTATGATGATTGTAAAAGTCGCAGAAAAAGTTTGATACATATTATATTTATTTTTTCTTTCGTTTTTTGTTGTTCTTTTTGGTTTACAATGTCATTTTCGGTTCCTTATTTGAAGACAAAAGTTAACGCCGGTCAAGAAATAAACAAAAGTTCTGTCAAAAGACTGCGTGTCCAGTGGTCAATGAACAAAAATATCAAGTGACTATAGTTGTCCATGACTGTAGTTGAAGAGTAAACAACTATAGTTGTTCAACAAACAACTGTAGTTGTCGAGTGACAATAGTTGTTCACTGACTGTCCATTGTCTATCGTTGTCCAATGAATATAGCTCACTAGTAACTTGGCCGGTGGCTTTATTGGTCACTGACTGTAGCTGGCCAAAGACTATAGGTGCCCAATGACTGGCTCTCATTGACCGACAGACTTCTTGACCTTCCTTGACAAGATTCAAGGATGGACCAATAACACGTATTTCGATTGACCACTAACGTTCATTCAAGGCAAGTTATTGTTTCGATGATCGACTTTTGCTGACTTGTTTAAGTTTCACATTGTAACCATGGTTTCGTTAATGTAAGCGAAAATCGACCCCGCTGACTTTATATTTACAAACCACTGAAATAAAATTTTAAAACAAAATTTTTTCATGAGCTGGCGTCATGTATAAAACGGTAAGGAACTATGAATATTGTAATCTTTTTTAATTTCTGCAACTGATGATTAGGTTTTACTTTTTAACTGATTGCAAAATCGTGTTTACACAATTTTACACACTTTCAAGCTTCGTAAACAAATTTTCGGTCGTCTCTTGTTTTGTTGTGAGAAAATATTTATTACGCATGGCAGATAGTTTCAGGAGAAGAGTACGGTACAGGTTACACTATACTTACATTCTATGTTAAGTTGATGTGTAGGTACATAGATTATTACGAAATGAAAAATGCGCCCTTGTAAAAATTGCGGCACCCACAGTATGCCCATTTTTGTAGATACTGTACGGTGGCGCGAAACCTGTTTGGGTTTTGGCGCACGAAAGCCAAGAAAATTTAGGCAAAGAGGTCGTTCGCGTTTGTCAAGAGTGGCAAGAAAATGCAACAAAAGAATGGAAAACACAGGTATAAACTTTTGATGCGCAGGTACGAACACTTTACACTAATCGTTTTTATTTGTTTCCCATCGGTGGCGAGCGGTCGGTTCGAAAAAGTTCTCTTAAAATTTTTGTTTCTTTAGGAAACTAGACAGGTGGAATACAAGGATATAATTAATTGGGGTACGTTCAAGGATGGATTTCCAAATTTATTTATCAAAGACGTTAAAGATATCGCCGGCAAAGACGGTGAGAAATTTGAAACTCATTTCGACGCGTGTCGCCTGAAATCCAGTTGAATTTTTAGTTATTTTTATCGTTTCGTTTCATTCGGTCGACGTGATTTTCGCCCAATTAAGCATGCTTTATCAAATACCTCGTTACTTAGTTCATTCATGCACGATCATTTTACCCTACTTCCCGACCGGAACCATGGAACGAATCGACTTGGAAGGTCAAGTGGCAACGGCTAAAGTGCTTTCGAAATGTTCCCCGTTATGTACCTGAACACGTCGGAAATTTTGTTTTATATTTTGTTTTTAAGACGCTGGCAACTATGTTATCTGCGATACCGTCCACAGCTCGGGGACCGTCGCAAATTATGATTTTCGATATCCATGCGTTGCAAGAAAGATTTTATTTTTCTCATAAAGTCATTCCGAGGTAATTCGTTTTTTAAAGGTGCTTGGTAAACTCGATGTCTATCGCACGTTTTTTGTTTTTTTGTAGATTAGAAACTGCTATTCCGTTGATCATTAAAGAAATCAACGAAACTTATCCTAACCAATCGATATCGATCGCATTCCCCGATGACGGAGCTGAAAAACGTTTTTCTCACTGTTTCGAAAATTCCTGGCAACGTATCGTGTGCGTTAAAATCCGCGAAGGGGATAAAAGGATAATCAGGATTAAAGACGGTATAATAATAATAATAACGAGTTACGATTTTTTGCTCGAAAGTGCGAGGCAGAAACAAATTTTTTCGCAGGTTCTCCGGATAATACGAACGTTATTATAATAGATGATTTAGTTCAAAGCGGAGCAACGTTGATAGAATGTGCTAAAGTAGGTCAACCATAGTAACTATAGTTGGATCTTCATCAATGTCTATGGTTCTCTATGGTTTGATTATAGTCGGTTAGTGGCGATAGTTAATGTTACATAAGACTACAGTTTGCTTGGCTCTTTTGATTATCAGCAACAACAGTCACTGTCTACGACTGATTTTTTGTTTTTCAATGCAGATTTGTCGCGATAACGGTGCATTGTCCGTCAACGCTTTTGTAACGCACGCCGTCTTTCCGAAAGAATCGTGGAAGAAATTCGTCATCGACGACGATTCGTCGGACAGTTCGCCGTTGTTGAAAAATTTCTGGATCACCGATTCGATACCACACGCTTTGGAAATCGCCAAGCATAAACCGTTCAAAGTTTTATCGTTGGCCGGCGTCATCGCGGACAGTTTGCTCGGATTCGATTTGCGTCAGTGGCATTAAAAATTCATCCAAAAACAAATTTCTTGGGCTTACTATTTATTTTTCCGTCCATTTTTCATTGACTTTTTTCATGTGAAACCCATTTTTGCTCGTTATTACAGTTCTGAAACGACTACATAAAAACTGATAATTTTTTATCCGAAAAACGAAACTTTATACATCATCAAAAGATAAATAAAATAAAACTTTTCCCAACGAAAGAACAAAAAAAGTAATACATTTAGGCAATTGTAATATTTTCGACGGACGAATAATAATAATTTTGTTTCGATTGAAACGATTTTATAAACAAATTCATGCACAGCCAAAACCAGTTATAAAGCCGAAAAGTTAACGAATCGGTCGTCGGGCGGCGAACGATCGATGTCGATTTTGGTTTCATTCAGATTCGATGAACGGGAAAATCGCAATTAAACAACATTCCTCCGCCGTGATCCGACGACGGAGATGGACCGTACGAACTACCGTGAGCGTCCGGTTGGACCGTTTCCAGGTAGCCGAAAGTGTCCGAAAGTTTTTCATTCGGTCGTCGGCGTTCGTTCGTCGGCGTCGAAACGGTGAAAGTCTCGACGACATTCATGCCGAAATTTGAATCATCAGTTTTTTCCACGTCGTCGTCGTCTATCGAACTGGAGAGGTCGGCTTCTTTGATTTCGCATTCGCATTCATCATCGTCCGTCGATCCGTCGCTGAAATACAAAATTCCAGTTTTAAAATTCAGGATTCCAAAAACGATGCGACAGCGAAATAATTAAAGCGACATAAAAACAAAAGTTAACTCATGCTCGGACTGGATAAGTTATGAAACGAGCAAAATTTCGAAATAAAACTGGAAAGAGATCTATAATCATCCATCTACTATTGGAGAGTACGAATAGGAAAAAGAATTGGTAATGCAAAATTTAAGGCAAATAATGCAACGAATGCATGCGCGAAACGAAATAAAAATGCTTTCACGAAGAAAAACAATTTTCACCACGGCACATCTTACCCAAAGAATCATAATCACTCATACAAATTTTTGATTTTTTTTATACAAGTGCACGAGGGTGCAATGCAATTTTTGATTATAACATTAATTTTAATTAGGCAATGTACGATTTCCAACGTTGCGACAGTCGCAGACGATTGTCAACGATGCGATGCGCAGGTTGACTGCCGCCTCTACAGTGCAAGTACAAAAGTGAAATAAAAAATAGATATAATAATAATAACAGTAAGAGTATACGCAAAACAAATTTCCAAGAAAGAAATGAGTTCAAATGTGCAGAGTGACCAGTCGAAAACTTGTGTAATTATAGTTGATCTATAGTCAGCACGTCAATGAACGAACTATAGTCGCTCATGAACTATAGTTCCTTTCGAACTATAGCGGACGTTCGTTTCTTTTAGTGCCAATTTTTCACCACCATTTGGAAATGAACTAAGCTAATTATAGAAGTAATAAAAAATATTGGACGAGAGACAAATTTTGCAAGTCAAGATGCATTCATTTGTAAAAATCATTTTCATAACTATTATTCGTTTTTCAATTAAATAAAATGTCAAATAACGATAATAATAATAATCATAATCTACCGTTGGGATTTTTGCTCCGATTGGTGTCGGGACTCGTCTCGTTGAGCAGCGTATTTTTCGGCGTCGTCGACGACGTCCAAAACTGTAGGCGTATCGTGCGTCGACGATGCGCCGACGCCGTTCGGCACATGTCCGTTGATCACAGCCGCCGTCGTCGCAACGCCGTTGGACGACGAATAATTATTGTTATTCGTTTTCGACGAGTCACCGTTGGTTCGACCGTCGGCGATCGGTTTGGACGAACATTCAGCGACGTTCTCATAAAGCGGATACCTTTAAACGAGCAGCGATCAGTAACTATAGTGGAACTATAGTTGTATTGTAACTACAGTTGAATATCAACTAGACAAATATGAACGTACTCTTTATTGTCTATACATCCGACGACTTCGGCGTCGTCGTCGCTGTCCTCGTCGGGCGTCACGAAAACGACTTCCAATTCGATGTCGCCGTCCTGTTTCGAAAGAACTTCAACGGCGTGGGCGTGCTGGGCCTGTTGCAAATCGATGCCGTTCACAGCCAAAATGGCGTCGCCGACATACAACTGACCGCAACGATCGGCCGGTTGACCTTTGTGGATATCGGATATCAATATTGGCACGCCGTGTTCTCGTCCACCCTGTAAAAAAGCACAAATTCATTACGTAAATCGAGGTTCAAAAACGCCTATAGTTCATTACCGACTATAGTTCAAAAACGACTATAGTTCTCACGGGACTAAAGTTCTGTGATTTTTATCCTCGGATAATCTGCGCTCATTTAAAAGACTTATCGTTTCGGCGTCGCGCATCGATAAACAAAAACGCTTAAGCGCTCAATTAAACGAGGGAAAAAAAGAGGAGAAGATAAAATTCGCAATCGTCGTCGTCGTCGGTCGATCGACGAGCGGAGGGACGGAGGGAGGAAGGGATGGGGAGGCATTAACTTAAACGATAAACCGGCTTCGTCGGGCGGCGAGGCTTGTCATAGTCGATTAGCCCGTAACGTCTTCGTGCTCTTAAATGATATATGGCACGCTCGAGGCCATCGTTTGCCCGGTATTTATTTTTACAACTTTATTGAATCGGCCAATTAAAAAAGACAAAAAAAAACGTCTCAACTCTGACGAATCGAGGTCAAAAAACGAAAGTAACGTTAAGTGGACGGATTCGAGTGCCCGTCAGTCAAAAACGAGTAGATATCTAAAAATGTCTTACGGTAATCGAGATTCCTAATCCTTCCTTCGGATCTTTGTGCAAATTTACTTTCCTCGAATCGCCGACTCCTTTTTGTCGACGTAACGTTTGAAAATCCTGCAAAAAAACAACGTGAAACATAAAAAAGTGACAAATGTTCGAAACGAAGACAATGTAAAAGTGTTTTTCTGAAGCAAAAAGAAATCTCGCTATAAACAAATTTTCAATCCCCTCGGAGGTCGTTTCGAGTCCCGAAGTTCAACTGTTCCCTCTGAGGTTCGAAATGCACTCGGAAAAGCAAAATTCGAGTTTGAGTTTGACTCAGAAAATGCAAAGGTTCCAAATCGAGCAGTTTTTTTGTTTGTTTCAAGCACTTACGTGTCCGTCGGGCATCAGCAAGCTTTTCGTTTTTCCTCTTCCTCTACAAGCTCTAATGACAGTCTTGTGACGGTGTAAATGAATTTCCGCTTCCAACTGATTCCATAATCGATCGTGTTCGGCGCCGCGCATCTCGCGATTGAGCAGTTGAATTTGTTGAATCCTTTTTCAAATAAAATGAGCTCATTTATAATACGCGACGCGCACGTTTATCGCCTGGAAGCTCGACGAACCGAGCATTTTTAGCATCGACTCGAGAAAAACAAAACAAAAAAAGGCTCGAGCCAGTGACTAACCTGCCGGCTAATTCTTTGTCTAGATATTTGGCCGCTAATCGAGCGCCGTACACTTCCGTCTGTACGGCGGTAATTAATTTTCGTAAATACGTGTTCTCCTTGCGAAGTTGATCGACTTCGGCTTGCAATTTAGCAGGAGGCATGATCTCTCGTCGGAACGCTTGAATGTCTTGTTCCTAAGAAAGTTTGAGTTTTTACTCTGGATACCGCCCCCTAGACGACGAGAATTTTATTTTTGTTTTGCTTTCTACGTACTAGTTTCTTTTTTATCATGTCCGACTCGTGCGGCGCCGTTTTCGAATACACTTGACATTGCAACGTATGAACCTGAAGCATAAGTTGGTGCGATTCTTTTTCCAACGCCACGCGCGCCGATCGAGCGTCGCTGAGTTCGTCTTTCAAGTTCCTCAATTCGGCCTGTAAATCCGAAACAACCGAGGATGAGATAACAAAACAAACTCGGCCAAATCATTGCGCAAGATTGAAAGGGAATTAAAGGCAGTGAAGAGCGAGGGATGATGGGAGGAAAACAAACGAAAAGTAAAAGTAAAGAGAGCAGGCGGCGTCGAGTTACTAACTAATAAATCAAAGTTTGAAAAGAAGATTACAAACACGATGTTTCGAACGAGAAGGAAGCAAAATTCTGAGAATGTCGGGAAAACTGGGTCATTTCAATCCAGGTCACCGTGTAACGGGTCGAAAGACACACGCTTTCCGCTTTTATCGTTCTTCGTTTATGTAAGTTTTTCCTCGTAAACATTCTAATGAAGCAAGAAAAACCGGACAGGCTAGCAAACAATGCCACTAACTAACAGAAAACTACTCATTTCGATCATCGAAAGTTAACTTAAAGGCGGAGCAAAGCGATTATTCAGTGTTTATATTGTTGTTTTTTTTATGTACGTTTCGCAATTTTGCTCGTAAACTAGCTAATGGAGCGAGAAAACGAGATAGGCGAGTGCAAAGAAAGCCGGCTAACGCGGTTCGCAAGCATCTAATCGGACAACAAAACGGCCCACCGACGGGTATAGTCTGTTAATATGGCAACATGCAAGCTAGCCAGCTAGCCGACGACGTAGGGCATAAATGTAGCTAGATGGAAAGAAGCAAGCACGAGGAGACAAGGAGACTGCGTCTAGTTCTGGCGTTTCTTAATAAATGCAATTTGCTCGTCCAAATTCGATGTACACGGATGTGATCAATACGCTGAGCTGGTCGAAACGGTTATATACTACTTTTAAAGAAAAAGGGAGAAAAGATGTGTCTCTCCAAAACTGAAAACGTTGAACGGCTTAAAAGAATGTATGTATGTACACAAGCGCAAGCAAGGAGAAAGGCGAAACGAAAAACCAGCAAATACGCCCCGTCGCTTCGTCGTCGTCGTAGAAGCGATGAAGATGGATTTGGTTTTGCTTCCGGCGCGCGGCTTATTTTATTTTTTTTTAGAAAGCGTCTTTCGCACAAATCGAAAGGTTTTTTCTTTCATAAACGAATAACAAAAACGCGACCAGAAACGACGTCCGCCGACGCGAACAAGCGCATTGGTCCGTCGGCCAGCGCCCGAAACATCGTACGCCGGAGCCCAAAACGGTTCTCCGGGATCGGAACGCCGGCACAATCAAAAAATCTCTTAAACAACGACGACCGGCCCGTTTTTCGAGCAGCAAAAACTCCCTCTCTCCTTCTCTGTATAAAATATCGGCCGAGCAGATAGAAGATAAATCAAAAAGTACCCATGTGGAAATGGTTCGTCTCTCTTATTCTCATATTGCTGATTGAACCCCGGGGACCGACGGAGCCTATCCGTCGTCGGACGGCGCGCGCAAAAGCCGTTCCCCGATCCTATATATCGCTGGAAACTATCACAATCGGTGGCTTTTTGCTTTTAAAACGGGGCGAAATAATGAAACATGCAAAGAATTCAATTTTTTCGCCCATTTCCCAAACCGAACGGGTCACAATTTAAAAAGCGCGTAAAAAAGGCGCAAAAAAGGCTAATTTCCGCGCAAAAAATGAATATTGACAAAATTTCGCCAGTTTTAGGTACACTCTCCTTCATTTCGAGCTTGTACAAGATTCTTAAATTTGTAAAACTAATTTCGTGACGTACCTCGAGTCGAACGTTGGTCTGAAATATAGTTTGCGCTTTGTGAACTAATTGAGCAAATGCGGCGCTCAACGCGGTCATTTTTTGCCGTCCTTCGAACGTAACTTCGATTTGGTCCGAATCAACTTCGCCCAATATTAAATCCAAGTCGACGAAGGCTTTATCGAATTCTTTTTCCAGCATTTCCAACCAGGAAATCATAGGCGGCGATCCGCCGCAACCCGATGAACTGCTCATAATTTCAATTAAAACAAATAAAACAAACAGAAGTTCCAAGCAACCGACTGCTTTCGACGACCGCAAATTCGATTAATACGAGTAAACACGCTTTACACCAATGCGATTCGCATGTAAAACACGAGTTAAAGACTTTTTGTAAAAACCGACCGATTTCGGCGAATGGCAAAACGGAAAATGAACAACACTTTACACAAAAAAAATAACAAAACGGTGACTGATCGGCGATATCTAGCGAAAGTTTTAGCGCGTTTCGTCTTCGTTGAATGAAAATTAGTTTTAAACTGTGTTTATAGATAATTAAAGCGGCTGAAAATTACGGACGTCCGTCGGTTGTAAATAATTAAACACGAATAATATTCCGTCAACCACTTGGAAATCGACAACGACAACGACGCCGACGACTATAGTGGCGTCTTATATAATCTAAACACGCAATGCAACACGCGTTCCGACGACGAAACGTCGAATGCACCAACATTGAAAAAAGAAAACGACTGCCACGTTCTCTCTTTTCGTTTCGCTCGCTAGTTTCGCAGTGCCCGCCGACGCTTCGACGACGACGCAATCGAAATTGGCGAAGGCGGAGCCGTGTCAAACTCGTTCGCCATTTATGTATGTATTGATAGACTGAATAAAAAAGGTCACTGGCCAATCGTTCGAACTGCAATGTCGCGTGACTTTGCACGAGTTACGTCATAGTGCTGGAAAATGAATGAAAAGAGCAAATTTGGCGATGGATTTGACAATAAACTAGGGTTTGAGCAATTATTCAAATATAGCACCAGTTTTCCCCAAAAATCCTTTTCCAACTGTGGCTGGATAAAAGCAAAGAAATCTAAAAGGCTGAGATTCATATCGGAATTTAGTCCATAGATTATTATGCGATGAAAGACAGGAGGTCTTTGTCCTCTATATCACCCTGCATGTTTAAAAATCAATATCTGAATACGAATTGTAAACTTTAACTTTATAGACTTATTGTACTTTAATATTCTAGCGGTAGTGTGAAAGGACATTTCTATTGCTGGGACATTGTGAAGAAAACTTGGAAAAAAACAAGGGCTAAGACAGGTTATTTGTTTGTCTAACACCTTTAATGGCATTTTTGCGTGTTGTTGTAAACTTTTATCTTATGCCTTTTACAAATGATGTTTCAAAATATTTTATCTAATATGGCACAAGATTCGAGTTACAATTGGAATTTTTTAGGAAGCCAACATCGATAACAAAATTACAAAAACATATCAGTTCAGTTTCGAAGAACAAAACAAAAAAACCGTCAAAAAAATTACAGAGTATAAAATTTGTAAAACCTAAGCGCAGCTTATACAGTATGAATTTTCACAACCTCAAAACTACATCGGAATGATGATAATAATATTTATTTAAAAACAACCGAGTAAAAAAGAAAGCTAAACATCGAAAGTGTTGTTCAAAGTGAAAAAAACTGATACAAATTTTAAAATTCCCGAGAAACAAAAAAAACGTACAGCATTTCGTCACGAACCGTCCCAAATTTTAACCGCCGACGATTGAAAAATTAAACTATGTACAGGGTACGGTACGCGTCGTTCGACGTTGGTACCGAATGAATCTTGCTCGAGGGAAGACGGCTAAAAAATAAGACAGCGCAATTAATTGAGTGAATGTCATAAAAAAGCAACAGCCAGCGATTAACTAGCAGCCAAATGCTGGTAAAGAGCAACTATAGACAGTGGTAAACTAGCAACTATAGTGGTGACCTATTACGGAGACAAGCAATGACTTACTTGAAAATCTTTAATGAAATCTAGTACCAGCGAGCCTAATTTCGAGGAACAATCGCGAACTTCCGATAAACTATAAGAAAATTGTTTGTTCACTATGTTACCAAGCAAAAAAATCGTTCACTTTACTTACCAAGCACCGTTTAGTAAATTGTGCGATTTAATTTGATCGCAAATTAGTTTATTTAAATTTCGATCGAACAACGGAATGCCGAAAACGACGTCGTACAACGTGAAATCGTCGTACCGTTGAATTTCGTCGACGCATCGCGACGACGGTAATTTCCTCGGATCTCGACTCGCCGACGAACCGAAAGCGCCGTGCGACGATTCGAATAAATTCGAACTACCGCCGCCCGATGAGCCGACGGCGGCCGTCGACGAAATACGAATCAACGTTACGTAACCGCAACAATGTTGCAAATGTAGTAAATTCGTTAATTTTTTGACGATCGGATGCTTTCGCAAAGGTCCTAACGAGCAAAACGCAAAAACTATCAAATGTCAAAGCCCCAAAAAATGATGGTAACGGCGGTAAACCTTCGTTTGAAATTGTTTCATCAACTCTTTCGTCGAACGTCAATGGAAACGGAACGTGAATGACGTCAGCGTCGGTCAAACTTGTACTGTAAGCCTGAAACCATAGTTGTTATCACACTGTCTACAGTTGCTTTAACAAGAGTCTATAGTTGCTATTATACCCTGTCTATAGTTACATTAACAAACGTCTATAGTTGTTGTTACACCATGTCTATAGTAGCTTTAACAAGCATCTGTAGTGTAGTGACCTTTATACCACTGTCTCTAGTTGCTTCAATAAGGGTCTATAGTTGCTGCTATAGCACTGTCTTTCGCTAATATTAAACTATTCTATAGTTGCTATTATATCATTATCTATATCGGCTTACCTGCAAAAATACAGCCGAATGTTGTAACGCTTCGTTCAACGGCGTCAAACAATAATCTGCCGATACCACGACTGGATCATGCGACCAAACGCAAAGTAAAAATCGTCGATAAGGCTAAAACGGAATCAGGTTAACAAAAACAAAACTAAAACAAATTTCCGGCGTAATTTCGAGGTTTTTACTTTAAGCACTTTTGGAATTCGTTTTACTCTCAATCCTTTAACGAAAAGTACCGAAACGGGTCCTTGATGAATGAGATTGTACAAACAAAGGCGAAACCAAGGAGAATTCACCTAAAAACCTCTAAAATTGTGAAAATGGTTTAGAAAATCGAAAATTGACCGACTTCTGCGACGGCAGGACCCAAATGAGGTGGATCCAAGCAATTTATCGACGCGATTTCGTTCGATAAAGGAGCCATAGACAAAAGCATCCTGTAAAAAAATCATGACTAACAATTTCAACCAACAGGTAACTCCACCCAGCAATTTCACTGATAATTTTTCTTCAATAGTCTCAATCGGGATAACGGATCCAGTCCCATAAGGCTTTCGCATCTTATTAAATCCAATTCACGATCATCTCGTAAAAACTGTATAGTCTCTTTTAAAACTTGAGCGTGTTCGAAATATCGCTGAGCTTCACCTTCGGCGAACGTTTGCACCTGCAAAAAGCAATTACAAACACGTTTTTTGCTTCGCATGATCTACGAACGCGTCAAAAAACGATTCGCTGCACAAACTTTATTTAATTCGTCTAAAAAATTGTCCAACGATTCGTCCGTTAGCTTGCCAGCCTCGAACAACGTAACTGCGTGATTTTTCAAGCTCTGAAATCATTCCATGTAAAAAAACAACAAAAAAACAACAAATTTAAGTTGAAATTTTACGCTAGATAGGTTGCCCATCATTAGAAAAGCTGTCAAAGTCGAATCAAAAAGAAATCCGATTCGTCGACCTTCCACAACCGTCGAAACACTTTCGCTCATAGTTTTCGAATCTGAAAAACAAAATTCATGTAGGCTTTTCTCTAAACGTTGACGTGACTTTGATTTACCTAAATCATTCTCGTCAACCATGGAATCACCAAATTCGGGACACGTTTCGTTACCGGGCGTAAAATCGACTAATAAATCAATTAAACTCGTATGACTAGCTCTAAAATAGAAAAAGGTTTAAAATCGTTTCCAGAAGTCAAAAAAACATGTTGCCATTTACGTTTTTTCGGGGAATTTCGACGTCCAACTCCTATGCAACTCTATTGATGATAAATTCAAATTTTTCTTATGCGCGAAATTCAATCGACAAAATAACGAAATTGCATTCTAAAATTGAAAGTAAAATGAATCGAAATGTGTTACAAAATTTTCGAAACTGACTTTGACAAGATTCGAATCGATTTGCAGAATACTTGCTAGCTAAAGTAAAACCAAACAAAAAATTGATACTCATTAGCACGCTTAGGTAACCAAAATCAAAACTACCTCTGCAACAGGCGTTTTATCGTCGATGGACACGAAAATTTTGTACAACATCGTTTCGAAATAATCGCCAGAAACTCGATTCATAACAAAGTCTTGCAAAGTCGGCACTACAAACAGGAGATGAACAAACTATAGTCACGTTACAAATATAGTAGGAGCACAGCAACTATAGCTCGTGTATCAACTATAGTCGTAATGAAACTATAGCCTGATAACATTTCGCTATTTATTTCAATTACTAGTTAGACAATCGTCATCCGCGACTGGAACGTCGAAATAAATTAAGCCTTTATGGTACAATTCTGAAACAAAAAAGTGTACTGGATATGGACAATAAAAATTAGAAATCGATCACTTTGAATAACGTCTTTGTTCAAACTGCCAGCTTTTTGAGCGCCGCTGTCGCAAAGTAAATCAACGATATCTTTCTCGTCTTTAGTACAATTCTAAATGTGATTTTACGTTTTATCGTCAAACAGTCGATGAATATCAACTACAGTTACTGGCTCAGCACTGTCTATAGTTGCTAATTTTGCACTGGCTATAGTTGGAAGGATTGCTTTGGCTGATTAGATGACGAATTTATTAATTGTATACAGTTGTTTGCCGTCTATAGTTGTAGTTTGTATTGTCTATAATTGCAGTTTCAATTGCCTATAGTTTCAGTTTGCACTGTCTATTGCTAATGATTTCTGCTTAGAGTTGGAATTATTTTGTAAAATTTTCACTATCTGTAATGAAATAGTTTCTCACTGGCTACATTGTATATTTTGTTTTTCTACTTTTATATCGTCCTCGAGCACGCTTCCAATTTGAGCCAACCACCACGGCTCGATATTTATTTCGATTGGAGTCGGCGGTAGAATGTCGCGAAGTGGTTTCTTTCGGAAAGCTTTCTTAAAAAAGAAAATAAATGCAAACTTCCACGTTTTCCTCCATCAAAGTTAACGACATACTTTCATCGATCTACTTTGGTTCATTAAATCGATATATTGATTTCGACCTATGCCCATTAATCGTAAACCTACAAAAAAAAACAAAAAAAAACAATTGAAAATTTGAGATGATTGAAATTTCAACTCGTTTTACAATCGGCGGCGGTAAAATTCGGTAGGGAATCGTAACTTTTCTCGAGAGTCATAAGATCCTTCAAAATTTTCAACATTATTCGTCGTAAAACCGTTTAGTCCGGTGGCAAATTACTAACTTGCATAATATTTAAATAATAATGAAACGGAGTATGTCTCAGCCCTTTGACGACGATGTCAGACAGATGGTACGGGTATAGCATTAGATGTTCCCGGCTGTAACGCAATAGCGCCTCGTAATATTGTTCTTCGTCCTTTTTAACGTGTCGAACTAAAAGAAACAAAATTAACGTCGTATCTAGTGAGATTATGGCAAAAACATGAAACTATTCAATCAAGACAGTTTTCTGTGACCAATGAAGTTGAGGGCAAAAAGCAAGCATTTTCTTACTTAAATTTCCTTTGTACCGTAGTTGATTCTTTATGCTATATTCGGCGATTAATTTATCGTATTCTGCTTTTGATCCGCCGAGAACCTAGCAAGCGAAAAAATGGACTTTTATCAACAAAAATTAAAAAACAAACAATAAGGATATTAAAATGTAACTTGTTTGATATTTTTAGGTAATTTCGCCCATGGCCAGTTATCTCTTATGTACGTTTCGATTTCGTTGTTCATTTTTGCTTGTTTTAACGCCTAAGAAAAAAAATTTCTGGCCAGGGCTACAGTCGAATTTCTTTGAAAATTTTCTTAAAACCGCAAAAACTTACTGTAGTTTTCTCTTGTTTTGGAATAAATTCGGTTTATCATGTAGCACGCCGGTGAATACTTAACAATCGAAGAAATCACTTTACACTCATCACTTTGATCGCAAAGATTGCAGAAACACGAACAGATACGAAATTTGTTTTCGGTTTTTATGAATTACGAAAAAAATACCACTTTATTTTAAATCTGTAACTTTTTATCGTTTATTTTCAATCGAAACAGAAAAAAATTCAAAATACTAAAAAAACGTCTCAATAAAAAAACAAACTAAAGCATGTTATTGGCACAAATAAACTGGCACTAATATTAAGGCACAAAACTATGTATTCAATCTTACCTTAGTTTCAAGATTAAAAAGCAAAAATAAGGCACCGCCGAATTGTTAATGAACAAGAACGATGTACAGGTGATAAATAAGGCACAGAGGAAATTTGATTGCCAAATTAGCAAATCAGTTATTATTGTCATCAACATTCGCAAAACCTTATACCAAAGCTTTGTTGTATGAAAGTGGAAATTATTGTTGTTAACCAGTGCCAAAATTTAGTTTGGAATTTTGCGAACGCTAAGGACACTTTAAGTCGAGCTAACGTTTCAGAACTACATAAATTTACAAAAAAACATAAAATCATTAACAATTTAGCATTTTGTTACTTTAGCACCAAAAATTAGCTTGATTACGAGTGAGAGATAAAACAAAGCTTGAAACTATTATTACGATTTATGTGAACAGGGATATTGGATTTGTCATGGATTCCAGGAAAACAGCATGGCAAAGTAGTTGTTATCACGCACAGCTATTAGTTTTTAGAAGACAATGACCAAAGAGTGTTTTTACCAACCTTAAAACAAACAACAGGTTATATAAGTTAAGGAAAGTCGGAATTAAAACAAAATTAAGTCAATGGACAGTGCTAAATATAGTGACTTTATGTCGAAGACACATCATTTTGGTCACGTGTTTTTGCTATGTTGACGAATGACACAAAAAGTAGACAGCACTGAAAATATTACTAAATTCTTTATTTACCTATCTGAAGAAAAATAACCGTATTGTTCCGTCTTACCAGCAAAAAATGACAACAAACAAAAGTACCGAATATTTTGAGCAAAATCAAATAAAAGAGCCATAAAAACAAAAATCTCAACACTAACCTTTCTGTCAGAGTGACGAAGGCGTTCCATGAGAGGACGTCCTTTGATAAGGATGGTCCCTCACCGCCTGTCCTAATAATCTCCTCGGATTTAAAATGGCACCTACAGTACGCAACGAAAAAACTATATATATAGATGATAATAAAAAACAAATAACAATTTGAATTCAGCATCAAATCCGTTCTGAAAAGAATGCAAAGGCGAACAAGTTCTGGAATTGGACAGCAAGTATAGTCGGGTCAAACTACTGTCAATGAGTATAGATCTCTCAACCTCTAGTTCGCCATTGCATTTCAAAAATACAAATGAAATCACAAACATTTCATAAATCAGGATGCAATTTTAATTTCAAATGCTTTGCTAATTCTGCCAATTTGCTTGCTTGATCGTTCAGCGCAGCCAGTCAGTCACTAATTGTACTTCGAGCATTTTCTAATGAGCAACAAGCAAGGTTAATCAATTTGGAAACAAAATTCTGGCACTCGCTGGTTAACTATCGGGCGTAGAAATGCATTTAACGACGTCATGCTGTTAACCAAACCGTGCAAAAGCGATTTTTATTCGTCGCTGACTTTTTGAAATGGCAGTTTTTCGAAGAAAAAATTGTAAGGCACAAACAAACAACAAAGCGATTTCTCAAAAAACAAAACAAAAACAAAAAAATAGAATCTCTTTTTAAGAATTCCAAAATATATAATAAATAATATCTCGACGAAAACTACACGTTAGGACGGCTAAAGAGAGCGGATAAAGAACAAAATCCGAAGACGCGAAGAGAAAAAAACAAAACAAAAAATTACAAGAAATAAATCAATTATATAATATTAACATTCAAGTGAACGCCGAGAATGAGCAAAAAGTCATTATGCGAGGCGCAAAAATAAATCTCATTAGAACAACAACAAAAAATCAATTCGAAAAACAAAAAACAAAAAAGAGAAAACACAAAATTATTCTTGTTAGCAACGTTAATCGGGGGTTTTTTAGGTTAGCAGTTCCAGCACCGGCACACCATACACATACAACCACCAACCGTAACGCAACTATAACTTTTGTTAATTTTTGTGTTTTTCAATGCCTAGCGAGCAACTGACCGGCCTGCGGATCCATGGATTGGTGATGATGATAATCGCCGGCGGCCATCAAAGGAGACGCGAAACTGGCGTTGGTGAATGGATAAGCGGCGGCCAAACCGGCGAACGAGTCCAACGAATAACTAAACAAAAAAAATCAAGTCAATAGTTGACAAAAGCAACTATAGTTCTTAACGTCTATAGTTTATATCTATAGTCCGTAGCGTCTATAGTTTATAAGCGCCTATTGTTTATAAGAGACTATAGTTTATACATTACTATATTTAGTAAGAGACAATAGTTGAACTATTTTTACTTATAAAGTAAACCAGCCGCGGCACTAAAATCGGCGCCGGCGCCTTGAAGAAACGGCGATACGGCGGCTAAACTGTTCGCCAAAGAGGACGGAGAAGATGCGAAATTGGCCAAACGAGTCGGCGATAAAATTATCGGCGCGCCTAACGACGGCGATCGCAACGGAGACGTCAACGTCATCGGAGTTAATAATCGAGGAGTTTCTAAAAAAACGAATTCTGCTGCTAAAAGACTTGGACACAGCGAGAAATTTGTTCGATAAAAGACTTACGCATAGCAATTTTGCTTTGACTGGCCGGACGATAAGTACCATTGATAATAGCTAATTCCATCAGTTGTTTCCGTTTCAATTCGTCTTCACCTTCTGCCTGAAAACAAATATCGACTATATAAATGATTCGAAAAACAAAAAAATCTTCACTGTCTAAATTGAATTACGGCTGGCACTAGCAATCGTTTTATATCTTCGACGGCTCGTTGCAATTTCATTTTAGCTCGATTTTCGGTATCTTCGCACTGAATTAAAACGTGCAATTCGTCGTTCAAATGTTCCCAGTTAGGTTTACCGCGGCTTATTTCTTCCTGCAAAACGATCAAAAAATGAGGAAAACAAAAAGGTACGAAAAAACCAAATAAAATTAACAAACAGTGATTACTTTATTCTTGTCTCGCATCGAACCTTTTCCACGAACCATTATTTTACATCCGGTTTCTTGTTCTAATTGTTTAGCCGTCATACCGCGCGGACCCAAAATGCGACCGACGAAGTTATACTAAAAAACGTTGCCGTTCACACTATAGTTGCACTATAACTATAGTTGTATAGGACTATAGTTGCTTAAACAAGTCGGTGTAGTTGTTCAGTGGTAGTCCATTCGTATTAGGTTCGGTAACAGTTAAGACGGTAAGTTGATTTGTTCTTTTTGTTAACAAACTTACGTCGGGAAATTCTTTCACCGGGACGTAAACTTTTTCTTGTACGACTACAACGTTACCATCGGGATCGGGCAAAACGAGCGCTTCTTTGTTCGTATCCAATCGAAACAACGTCAAGCGTACTTTGCCAATTTCTGCAAGAAAAACAAACAAAAAATGCATTACCCAAACTCAATCGGGCAAAAACGTGATTTCAGTAGTTAAAGGCAATAAAAATACGTAAATTCACTATCCAACAACGAAGTAAGCAAAAAACTTTGAGTTATATTACTAGTCGAACGCAAAACAAAACAAAACAAAATAAAATCACTAGCCAAACACAAAATGGAACAAAAAAACGTTTTCTACCTTCGTCGACTAATCGTTCCATGTGCATGAATATGTTCGGAAAAGCGGTCAGCTGTTTTTTATCTTTCAATAATTGCGACAAATAATCGGCGGAGAATTGCAACGGTTGACTGACGGGCGACGACGACGAAATGTGCGTGACGGGGCTCAAACTTTGCGAATTATGATGAGATTCGACGATGGCAATTTCTTCGAACGGATTCGTCGTCATTGGTGACAAATTTGAAACAAATTTTGCGTCGTAGAAAGTTGAAAGTCGAGCAACACCGGAGAAAATTAATAAAAACCCTACAAAGACATAAAATGCTTCAATAAAAAAAACCGGTTTTAAGTAAAAAAGATAGTTAAAACGACACCACGCGCGCGTTTTAAGACAGAAAAAATGCTGGATCGTCGGATTTATTCGGGAAGAATGATAGAAAATCCCGAACCGCTAGACCTGCCCCTCTGTCTAGGTGAAAAGTGAAAAGTGATCGAAATTTGCAAAACGCGTAAACGAAAAGGGAAAATTTTTAAAGAAACCGCACCTTTTTAGAGATAACAGATTCAAATTCGTTTCCAACTCGTTTTCATTGACAAACTACATGCACGTCGACGCGCGCAAACATCCCGGATGTTTAGGCTAAACCGCCACGCAGCCTAAAGTTAGCTGGCTAGCGCGTTATTTGTTAGCTTGCGTGTTAAATTAGCTTGCTACAAAGCGTGAAAGTTGCTTGGAAGTCAACTTAGCAAGCGATTTTGTTGACTACAGGTTAGCCTGTCAACAAAATTATGTTGCTGCTTATTATAATTAGAATTCGCACTTAATAGTATTAGTGCATACCTAGCTCTGTCGTTAATTGCTCGTCAAGGCTACGCGAATTGCAAAAAAACTAGCATGAAGCAACGAAATAAATGCAACAAAACGAGATAAAAATACAAGTGAAGAACATAATCAGTATTGTTATCTGCGCCAAACCGAAAAAATATTGCCGGCAATTAATTAAAGGAAAAAAAGGCGAAACACATGGCAATAAGGAACAGTCAGACAATCAATTGCAAATATGACAAAACTAAGCGAATATTTCTTCTTACTTCGCCCAGATACGAACAAAAAATAAAAACGGTCTAAAAACGGGGTAAAAACAAATAATCACCCGACGCGACTACCAGCGGCCCGGATACGAAACTACATTGAGAGCCAGAGGCTGCGCACAAACGGCGTTCTATGCTAAATATTGTCTCGCGACGAAACACTTGCTTGACCGTCGAAATTATGCTGAAAATTTTGATGTAATGCGACTTTTAATTAACGATTTATGTTTTACAGAAGTTAAAAATTATTTTATTCTGTGCTTTAGTTTTTTCAGGCTTTCAAAAAAAACATTTTTTTATTTTTTTTTTCACTTAGACTTTGCACAAGGCACATGCAAATAAATATCTGAATTTAGTTAGAAACTTTTTCATGGAATAACGTCAAATCGAAATGGATTTTATAAAGAGTACGGTATTTAAATTTATTTTTTTTAAATTTAAAAATAAAATTTTTGATTAATTTTTTAATTTGTTATGCTATTTTTTATTTTTTCCAGAATTTCGACAGCGCACCTTCATTTTGCAATCAATTTTTTCCGCACCGGTCCATTTTAAAAAACTGAAAGATTAAGAAAAAGAAACAATTCCAAATTTCTCCGGATTTTTTAACGAATTAAATTTTGCCCGAAACGAAAATAAATAAGTGCCTAAAACGGATAAGCACAGGCCTATGCTCCGCCGGCAAGTATGAAACCGTTCGTATTATAACAAAAATATTGTTTTGAAATGTCGAATGGCAACGTTTTTATTTCTAAACCAGAACTCCGGCGATTCTCACTCGAGCGATTTATCGTTGGGCATCGGCATCGAAGATGAACGAGATAGGGAAATAAATCGGCAAGATTTAGAGGAAAAATCGCGAGCTCAACTCGAGCGCGCTAAAGTATGAATTAAAAAATTGCCTAAATTAAATTGTATTCAAACAAATAAATGGTTTATTTATAGTACAAGCCGGTCGCATTCGCGGTTCGAACGAACGTCAGTTACGATGGTTCCAAGGAGGACGATTGTCCGGTGCACGGCGCTTCCATAAGTTTTGCCGTACGTGAATTTTTGCATATAAAAGAAGTACGTTTTCGAAAAACGCCTTGTTCAAAGAAACGAAAACTAAATTTCGGCATATTTTTTCCATTTAGAAGTACAATAATGATTGGTGGATCGGTTCTTTGGTAAAAGAAGGATGCGAATTGGGTTTCATTCCTTCGCCAGCGAAGTTAGAGTTGGTTCGGCAACAAACTGCGAAAAATATGCGATTGTACGTTCTTGGAATTCAATAACATTTTGATCTATAGACGCTTCTTAACTATAGTTGCCAGTGAACTGAAAAAAAACTAAAAACTGCAGTAGCTTGTGAACTATAGTCGCTGAAATATGATCGGTTATTGTTTAGTAAATCTAATACGTCGTCGCAGAACATCGCCGGAATGGAAAGCATGATGCCTAAATCGGCTAGCAGCCGAGGATCGACGCCGCCGACCCCGGGTAAGGTGTTAACATAATTTTGATGTTTTTTTGCTAGCCTTGAACTGTTTCGTTCACTATTTAGGTCTCGAACTCGACGGTGACGGCACCGGCGGCACTGTAACGACGACGGCTAACGAAGATAGCGACGGTAAAGTCAAATCTCCTCTGACGCCATCTTCGTTGAACACGCCGACGAAAGAGAAAAAGAATAAGTTCTTCGTTAAGAAGGTATCGCGTGCAACTTTTTTGTTTTCACGCGAACGTGTCGAGCTTTCAGCTAGCTTCAGGTTGAAATGCCGTCGCCGTACGACGTCGTACCGTCGATGCGTCCCGTCATCTTGGTCGGGCCGTCGTTGAAAGGCTACGAAGTCACCGATATGATGCAGAAGGCTGTTTTCGATTTTCTCAAACATCGTTTCGACGGAAGGTGAGTCATTTTTGTTTGTTTTTTTCTGCTCAGTTTCCGTCAATTTTCTATCCTTGGATTTAGGATCATAATAACTCGAGTTCAAGCCGACATTTCGCTAGCGAAACGATCGCTTTTGAACACGGGCGCAGCACGACGCGCAATTATGGAGCGAACAAATTCCAGAAGCAATAATATGGGTATGTAAAATTTTCTTATCTTGTTGAACAACAACTAATTACCGAACAACTATAATCATTGGATAACTATAGTTACCAGATGACAGTTGTAAATGAGCAACTATACTCACTGGACGAACACCGAAAGTCATCGCACACCTTCTTTCGGCCACTATAATCAATCGCACGAAATCTGTTTTAATTTTGCTGTTTCACGCTTTAGCTGAAGTTCAAGCGGAGATCGAACGAATTTTCGAATTGGCTCGTTCGATGCAAATGATCGTTTTGGATTGCGATACGATAAATCATCCGTCGCAAGTTGCGAAAACGTCTCTGTCGCCATTGATCGTCTACATAAAAATCACGTCGCCGAAAGTTTTACAACGTTTGATCAAGTCGAGGAGCAAGGCTCAAGTACGAAATATGAACGTGCAAATGGTGGCCGCCGAAAAGCTGGCTCAGTTTCAGTTAGCCCAACCGGTAAAAACGTCGCACGAAACGAAAATGCGACCATTTCGAATGATTCGACCACGAATAATGAATATTTTTTACCGGTTTTTTTAGGAAGTCTACGACGTCGTATTGGATGAAAATCAATTGGAAGACGCTTGCGAACATTTGGCGGAATTTCTCGAAGCTTATTGGCGCGCCACGCATCCACCGGTGAAATCGCCGCCCAGGATTCGCAGGCATCTCGATCGGCATGCGACGCACAATACAATGCCGTCGTTGGTCGACGCCGACGGCACGGTAAGCAACTATAGTTAAAAAACGACTATAGTTTTGAAGGGGCCTTAGTTCAGATGAGTCTATAGTTCATCCGCCCGCTCTTATTGTTCCCGCGTGACTTTTATTAACTAATAGGTCGTTGTTTTCTAGGATCGGGTTCACAGGGCTAACACCTTACCTGCGCACCATCACTTTATGCAGGCGCAAAACGCTCATCACGTGCGCGAACGTGAACATCCGATCACGTTGGAAGACATGGACGACATGTCCAGCATGTTACCCGGCACCGGCTTCCTACAGTCGGCGTCGAAATTGGCCGCCATCAACATGGCGTACGACCATTCGAATCCTCGCGAGCCAGTCTTATCCGGTGCTAAATATTATAATTTCGGCGAAGATTCGTCGACGCCGCTGCCCACCCCAGTTCAACGCCGCCCGTCGGCGGTACCTCCGCCGCACCGCGATGATCACGACGACGATGATCCGTTCATGGAATACAATCGGCACACCGTTCAAGAAACTAAAAGACCCATTATGTTTCATTAGACTGTTGCTTTTAGTTACTTTGCGATCAGAAAATTTGTTTTTCAATCCAACAATTGTGCAAAAAGTCAAAACATCAAAATTAACGTGATTATACCAACACGAAATTTGTTTTTCTACTCGCTTAGCGACCTAGAATTAGAAATTCAACTTTGTGCAGCCGTTAACGTTATTGCGACGAAATTGTTTTTTTGTTTTTTTTAACACCGTTTGTGGCCTCTTTTTAATTACGTTTGCCATATTTGTTTTGATTGCTGTGTCTTTTAAAATTCTCTTAGGTCTCGTTTTAGCCAAATATTTTTCGATTCGAATCATTTTTCTGTTATTTGTATAAAGTGTTGTTTTATTTTTTTAGTTTCTCACAACTGTTTTCGATACTTCAGTTAATTTTTCTATGGCAGGCCATATTTTGATATTTGTCGAGAATATTTATTTCTCATTGTTTTTTTGCACGCTATTTTTGGAGAGTTTTTCCGTTTCATATTTGTACCCCGATTTGCCTAAATTCGAAACGAATTTCATACTTTGATGTGCATTATTTTTGCGATTTTTTTGTTTGAATTAATTAGTCGATGGTGCTGAGCTTTATTGAGCATATTATTTTGTTATTTTCGATTTTATATATTTTTGGTCGGTGCTGGTTGCGACTCGATCGTGTTCTATTTCTGTTAGATTAAAAATTGTAATATTTTTTTATTGATATTAAAAAATGAAAATCTTGAATCGATTTTTGACACTTCAGCAGATAGACAGTGAATTTATTTTTGCTTTTTCTCGTTTTATCTGAGAACTTGATCATTAGGATTCTATTTTTGCTACAGATCGATCGAGAGAATGGCACATTCGTGTTGTCCGAAACCGGCGACCAGCGTTCATTTGAATTTCAAAATGCCGAAATTGAATTTCGATAAGATCAACGAACTGAAATTCTACAATAACGTCAACGTTAAAGAATCCGGCGACTGTACGTATTTTTCGTGTATTCAGTTTTCGCCCGGTGGCTATTGCGGCGTGCAACAAAGATCACCCGGCGAAACAAAAATTGCGATATTTTCTTTATGGAACGATGAGAAAAACGACGCCAAATTAGTGGAAAAATCTAACGACGCCGACGTCGTCGTCGAACCGTTCGGCGGCGAAGGCACCGGACTAAAGTGCACGAAACCATTGCCGTGGGCGATCGGCGAAGACGTCGGATTTACTGTAACCGTGGTGCGCAGTGGTCGCGCTAGGTATACTGTAAGGTGCGACGTGGATTTTCGCGGATCCAAAATATACTTGGCGACGTACGAACGAAAGGGCGAACATCCGATGCAGTCTTTAATTTGCTTCGTCGAAGACTACGATAGATGCGATTCTGCAAATGGCATGATGTGCACTAGATTGTGCACATTTTCTGACACGGCTTGCATCGTTGACGGCGCTAGACACGAATTGACCGAAGCCGAGTACACGAAAGTTCAAGACGGCGACGACGTTCACGGATACGATCGGTGCACGGGCGGCGTCGATGAAACGGCAGGATTGTTTTTTCTTCAAACAGGAAACACTTGTCCGATTAAAAATGTTCGATGTCACTCAACGTGGTGCAAAAAGGTGAAATAATCTTCGATATGTTGTTTATTTGTATCAAATTGCTGTTGGCCAAGCGTCAAATTTGTTTTTCAAGCGAGTTTCCGAGAAAATTATTGAAATTAATGATTTTTAATGTAATATTTGCTATCTTTCAATTAGTAAAACAAATTTATGAACGTAAAGCCATATTGTTGCAAGCAAGTAACACGCAGATGTCTTCACTCAATAAAAAATTTGATTTACAAAATAGCACTCATAAAACTGTAAAAGGCACAATTCTTGTTTTGAAAGCTAATTTTTGAGCAAGTTCTTGATACCTTAATTATTAGCACGTTTTTGTCGGACGTTCTGCTTATCAAAAAAAAACATGATTTACGTTCTTGATTGCATTGTTGCTTTTTGCGCTTTCAGCAAGTGACCTACTTTCCCTTTGTAGGTCACTTTTGATAAGCAGGAAGTTATAAATGTGCTGTCGATTTTAATTTATAAATCGTCACCTCTTTTGACCTACTAAAGATGGAAAAAATTTTCATTATCGCTGCAAGTAGACGTAATCTGTATTGAATCGAAAAAATGCTCGAAATCTTGCTTTTTCAGTCGTTTCATCTGTTCTGGCCGGTCCGCTAACGAGCACTGGTTCCACAGATAGCTGCGGGCACCCTTCGATTCAGCCGTCAAAATTCAACGACTTTATAGTTGGTGGACAGCGTGCTGTGCCGTATAGCTGGCCGTGGCAAGTGGCTCTGTTCAAAAAGTCGAGGACAGGTAAAAGTTCGTTGTATTGCGGCGGATCGGTGATTGATAATCAGTGGATTATCACTGCTGGCCATTGCTGTTACGACGACCCTGATCCGTCCAAATACTTCGTCAAACTCGGCGTCTACAACGTAAGCTCGAGCGATGAGCCAGGCGAGCAAGTTGTGGATGTGGCCGAAGTTCACGTTAATCCTCAATACAAACCGGCGAGAACTGATTTCGACATTACCCTGCTCAAAGTATGACTTGGTCGCTCAAACGTTAGAATTAAACGCGATTTTTGTTTTAGCTGTAATGTTTCGAAGCCTCTCTTGATTTTTCAGCTAGCTACACCGGTATCTTATACTGATCACATATCCCCTATCTGTCTGCCTAATCAAGATCAGGACTTGCCCCCTGTGGGCACGCAGTTGGTGGTCAGTGGTTGGGGAGCAGTTACAGGTGAAAATACTTTGGATTTTTAGACAGTTTATCTATTTTATGACGTCACTGACTATTTTTAGAAGACGGGCCTATTAGCGAATCGCTGAGAGAAGTCCTTGTGCCTTTGGTTAATCAATCGCTGTGCGATAAAGATTATCCTTATCATCAAATCGACAACAATAACATGTTTTGCGCCGGATTACCAACTGGTGGAAAAGATAGCTGTCAAGTAACAAAATAAAGCTTGATAACTGTTTGCAAATAACCATTTTTTGCGCCTTAGGGTGATAGTGGTGGACCGGTAACATACTTAGACAGTTCGACAAATTGTTTTCGCCAAGTCGGCATTGTATCCTGGGGCGATGGGTGCGCCGAAGTCGGACATCCAGGCGTCTACAGTAGAACATCCAGTTACATAGATTGGATATCCACCTTGGTACCACAACCGACCAATCGAAAATGAACATTGAGAAACGAGATATGTTCAATGTCTATATAGTCTCGATGATTTCTGTAACGCCTCAATAAAATGTATATGAATCATAAAGGGTTTATTGGATTAGTGTCCTTATCTGTATCCCACCTAGCTAACAAAGTTTAATTATTCAGTGCAGTTTATCGCCATGTCTTGCAAAGTGACGCTGTTCGTGATACTCGCAAGTTTGATTTTATTGCTTGTTAAAGTGCAAACGTGACACAAAATGTGCTCTCATTACATTTTAGCTATTGGACAAGCTTTGGGCGTTTTTGAATGCGGAAAACCGTCAATAAAGCCGTCGCTAGTTTACCAGTCGAATTTCATTGTCGGTGGCAAGCCGGCAGTGCCAAACAGTTGGCCGTGGCAAGTGGCCATCTTCAAAAAATCTTTCACATTCACTGCTCTCTACTGCGGCGGATCGGTCATTTCTAACCAATGGATAATGACCGCCGCGCACTGCGTCTACAATTCGAGTGCATCGAAGTTTATGGTAAAGTTAGGCGTATACAATCAAAACAGTAACGACGAGCCAGGCGAACAAATTCAGAATGTCGCTCAAATTAAAATCCACCCTGAATACAATGCGGACACGCAAGATTTCGATGTCGCTTTGCTGAAAGTGCTCGAATTTTGAATGAGAAATAGAAAAATGCAAGAATTTAGCCTTTTTCGTTTTAGCTAGCATTTTATATTGATTACTCGTCGGCCATTTCACCAATCTGCTTGCCACAGCAAGCCAGCCTAATGCCACCAGAGGGCACTAAATTGGTAGTAACTGGCTGGGGCGCCACTACGGGTAATAAGCCGAAGGGCATTTGATTCGTTTAATTCAAACAAATTATCTGCTCGTTCAGAAGGCGGAAGCTTCAGTGCAGTCTTGCAAGAGGTGGCCGTTGCACTCATTAGCCAAAACCAATGTAACGCCAACTATCGACAAATGGTCAACGATGAAAATATGTTTTGCGCAGGATATGCTCAAGGTGGCAAAGACGCCTGTCAAGTGAACTTTTAAAACAAATTTCTAACTCGCTTTCTACTAAGCAACCATAAAAGGAGTCTTTCACTTTTTCGCTTGATACTGAGCTGAACAAGACAGATTTTCTTACTTATTTTCCATGCATAATTGAAGTCGTTTTTTAATGATAACGTGTGTGTGCATTAATAATTAATGAATTTTTCCAGGTTTTCATGCAAAAAAATTGATTTTTGTTTAAGGGAGACAGCGGCGGCCCGATCGTTTACTACAATTCCAGCGAAACATCTTTCGTTCAACTTGGAATTGTATCTTGGGGCAACGGCTGCGCCGAACCGAGCAAACCCGGCGTTTATAGCAAAGTGTCAAGTTTCGCGTCTTGGATCGAGTCCGTTACGAACTAGAGCGAAAACGTGTCTCAACTGTATGTTTTCTTACGTTTTTCAGTTTTACCAAAAAAAATAACGTAAGTTTTATACTTTCTCGTTTTTAAATATAACAAGTACGCAAAACTTATTTTTAAAACAAAATAATGCAACAACCGAGGATAATATTGGTGATAAAAACAAAATACTGACCGACCGACGAAAGAAAGCGAAATCGCATCGTGGAAAGAACAAATAAAATATAATTTCTTGTTTAAACCTCGTGCAAGCTCCAAGCCCAGGCTAATCTCAAATCTTTTAACCTTTGAGCCGGCGTCGTGTCCGCGTGACAAGCGGCCAAGAATTTGTTCGCCTTCGACCAAAACGGTCCGAACAATTCCAACACTAATTTCTTGCAAAAAATCTGCAAAAAAAGACCGTAAAATATTAAAAAAGACAAACAATAAAGTTTGTCTCGCTATAGTTGAACTAGTTAAGTGTCGTAAAAAAAAAACAAAAAAAATGCGCTGGCTAGGCTAACGTACGTCGACGTTGTCATTCGTACGATTGCCGCAGTGGCCGGTTTTCGCGTCGCACGTCGATACGCAGTCAAAAAACTGACAATCGTCGTCCGTCTTACAGACCAACGAGCGCATCAACGCTTGCATACGCGAATCCGTGTAAATCATGTCGGCGTCCATGATCATGAACCGTTTCGGATAATCGGCGCTCAGACCAAAATTATCGAACTTGACGTCGCACCAATGCAACGGTTCGTTGAGAAAATCGTAAAATAATTTCAACGTGCCCATTAAATGCAATAAAACTTTCGATTTAACATTCGAATATAAAATGCTGTCCAATTTGAACGGGACCAAATGTTCGACGGCGTAAAAATGACCGCAACTGCCGGTCACTTTCGGAAATACTTTCGACGATTGTAGAACGGCCAGCGTTAAATATTCCTCTTGGTTGACCAACGCCCACAGACTTCGTCGGTCGGCGTCGCTCAACGCGCGCGCTCGTTTGTACACCGGCCAGATTAATTCCAGTAGATGGCGAATGCGATTTCGCGGCCAGCCGAGTTCCAAATAATAATTGGTCACTTCGATGATCTTGTCGAAATATTCGCTTTCGCTGAGCGACGCCGGCAATTGGTCGAACTGCGTATAGAATTCGTATTGCGATTTTAAAACTAATTTCTGCCCGCTCAACATTAAAATCGCGACGATTTTATTGTCCGTATGAAATTCTAACAGCGTGAGATTTTCGAAATAACATAATCGATTGCACAAATCCCCCGTTATCGCTCCTTCTCGAAAGGCGGAGCACTGAAAAAATAAACAAATTTCAAACAAATTTAGCGTCGTCTAAAACTCGTTAGCAAAATATTTCGAGCACTTACTAATGAAGTTAGCACGCTACCGGCGTACGTAACGTTGACGACGTGCTCCCCGGCCGCGTGCCCGCCGGCGCGGAGCAAGAAAATAAATAAAATTATTCCAAACGCCAGGCTAAATATTATTGTCACACACCGGCACGAAAACGTCCGGCGAATTCCCATACACCAATAAAAATACGCAAACTTAGAACATTTGCGAAACTGGGACGCGACGAAAAAATTGCGAAACGAAATGAGGGCCCTTTTTCTTCTATATTTTTCAGTTTTTCGGCGTTAAGTAGCAGTAGTTGACCTTCTAAAATTTTGAGAAACGTCGCCGCCGCAAAACAAATTTCAATACAGAAATTTGGCTTTTTTTCTTCCTCGTCCGTGTCATTGTGTGTTTCCAAGTACACAAGCGGCTTATAACAAAAGTTGTGGAAAAATAAAAATGTAAAAGAAAGATGGAACGTAGTAAAGTACATGACAAATTGTGAAGAGAATTCTACATTACAGCACGTATTAGTATGCCGGAGGGTTATACAGAAAGTTTAAAAGTAGTCGACATAAGAGCAGGAAAACAAGAAAAGTATTGAAGTGTTGAACTTCTCACTTGCTCGACATACTTATAATTGTTATCAATGTAAACTCTGGCAGCTATAATTCTTATAGCAGGAAGCAGGATGCTGCTGATATTTATACAGCTAATATTAATATTACAAGATCACATAAAACTAAGCCTTCGCAACAAATACATGTGTCATAATTATAAGACCAGTTTTATTTTTCGAATAACTTTACGAATTTTGATTCGATTTTAAAAAAATTTATGTCAGATATTCACATCTGTGCCCTGAATAAGCCCTGCAAGTTTCATCCCGATATCTTTAAGCGGCGATTAATTATGCAAATAAAACCAAAAAAACAACAATTTTAAGTGTGTCACAATTATAAGACCAGTTAGTTTTTGCTGTATTCACAAAACTGGTTTCAATATCGATAACGGGACTGATAAGAGATGTCTCTGGGTGATAAGAGGTGTTGCTGGGTGCGATTTATCAGTCGATTATCAATCGATTATTGCATAAACGAACTTGCTACATCATGCCGCATGGTCAGCGCTTGTCAGAGTTCGAGAAAGGTCAAATCACCTTGCTCTATCAACAAGGATGGTTGCACAGACGCATTGCAGCCGAGATTCATCGATCGAAAACAGTGGTTACACATTTTTTGAGTAATCCCGATGAATACGGTACAAAACAGTCATCTAGACCCAAAAAAATTGTGACTCCTCGACAGGTGCGACGCATTCAGAGGGCTGCGAGCAACCGCATTACTTCCTGCAGCAAAATCAAAAGAGAATTGCAGTTGACAGCTTCGCGTTCAATGGTTTATCAAGTTCTGAAGAGTACACTGACGCTAAAATTTAGCAAAATGCCAATGGGCCCTAAGCTGACCGCGCGCCACAAGGTGGTGCGACTGCAATGGGCGCAAGACCATATGCAGTGGTACGACCAGTGGCAGAAAATCGTGTGGTCTGATGAAAAAAAGTTTAAGATGGTTAGATTTAGATGGTCCAGATGGTTTGACGTATTACTGGCATGATTTGCGCAAAGAACAAAAGGTTTTCAAAGCGGGTCCAAGGAGGTGGCAGTGTCATGATATGGGCGGGTTTCGGGTGGGGTGGCACGTTCGATATCGCATTCGTGGATGGCCGAATGAACGCCACCGCTTATCAGAACTTGCTCCGTGAGCATTTACTGCCCGTCGGTGTGGATCTGAGTGGGCCCACCTGGGTTTTTCAGTAAGATAACGCGCCGATCCACTGTGCGCGCACCACCATGGAATGGTTCAACGCCAATCGAGTGACGGTTATGGGGTGGCCAGCCTGTACCCGGGATCTCAACCCCATCGAGAACCTCTGGGGCCTGTTGGTGCGACGGGTATACGTGGAGGGCCGTCAATTTGAGACCACCGATCAGCATCATGGAGGAATGGGCTAGCATCACGATAATGGAACTTCAGCAGCTGGTCATTTCATTGCCCAATTGAGTTTTCGAAGTGATACGCAATAATGGTGGTCATACCAAATATTAAATTGTGCGCAGCGCGTTTTGTTAGCTGGTAAAAGTGGTGGTCTTATAATTGTGACACACTTAAAATTGTTGTTTTTTGGCTTTATTTGCATAATTAGTCGCCGCTTACAGATATCGGGATGAAACTTGCAGGGCTTATTCAGGGCACAGATGTGAATATCTGACATAAATTTTTTTTAAATCGAATCAAAATTCGTAAAGTTATTCGAAAAATAAAACTGGTCTTATAATTATGACACGCACTGTAAATTTGGATTAATCACGTTTTATTAGCATTTAGAGGTTCACAATAGTTGTAAAGTTAATGTATCTGCGTTGAGGTGATCATTGCCATAGCGAATTCTGGGAATTATGTAAATATTGAAGATGAGGAGGTTCCAATAGAACATTTTACTTGCCACGAATTTGTCCATTTTTTGTGGTAATCTATAAAAAACCTCCATTTTCCTCACAAATCAGATAAGAGCAGTTTATTTTCCAAATTTCAGTTTGACTATTGGCTACAGTATCAATATGAGATAAAATAAGCTACAAGATTGCAGATTCGAAACAGCACTAATGTTTACAATAAATTACAATAAACCGAAAGTTTTGTTGAACAATAATTCGAACTTCATGATGTGCCACATATTCCTCCTGCGCCAATGTTACAGGATCCGCCAGCGAAAATGATACTTGGGGTTGAAAGGTGTCGAATAAATTCCAGGATAAGCCATCGGATAAATGTTTGAATCGCTCTGTGTACCGGAACTGTGTCGGCTAGTCGAACCACCATGCGGAACGTTGTGCGATTTAAAGAAACAAACGGCTTGGTTCATTTCTTGATAAGCAACAGAAAACAAAAGTAGCAAAAATTCTTTTGTTACTTATCGTTCCATGAACAAAAACAAGCACATAAGATCAGGGCTGCAACGATTAAAACACCAGCAGTGACAACGACAATAATAACGATTCAATAATCGTCCATTACAAATTAATTGACAGTTTAATGAACTAACGCAACTGGGCGCTAGAAAAATGATATTGCTTTTGGCACTGTACACTGCTGTTTATTTTGCAATTGCAATTGTATTGTTTTGCAAAATGCATTACAATTGATATGTAAAAGTAAATAGTAAATAATTGTCAAATAAAAAATAGAATATAGAAAATATCTATAACTTTTGGAATGTACTGTTATAAACGCAAGCGGGATTTCGACGAAATCGCTCAACTATCGACCACTTATTCGTCTTGCATCAAGTCATACAAAAACGATTAACGAAAAAGATAGCAACATTTTGCGCCTTTGTCGATTTCAATAAAGCCTACGACTCGATCAATCAAAACCAAATGTGGAAAACCTTGTCGGAGCGGAATTTTGACAAAAATTGGCTTGAAATTTTGAAATCGTGCTATTCAAAAGGCAGTGCATCGGTACTGGTCACTGGCAAGCTATCGCCAACATTTATGATCAAACGAGGGCTTGCGCAAGGTTGTACATTATCACCGAGCCTGTTCAATTTGATTTTAGATGATGCCCTACGAAAGTTTAACGAAAATTTGAGTCTATTGGGAATCGATTTTAAGGACGAACACTTATCTCATTTGGAATTTGCCGACGACTTAGTTCTGTTTGTGAATTCGACCGATGAATTGCACACGTTGTTGGATAATTTAGCGAACGTTATTAGTAAAACGGGACTTTCAATTAATTCCGACAGACATTTTTAATGGCATTCCGGTGGAAAGATGTGATTGTATAACGTCTTCCGGAATTTACGTTAAATGGTAAGAAGCTGAATTGCGTCGATGAAGTCCCTTATCTAGGAATAAGAATTTCAAACGATCTATCCCCGGCGATCTCGATAAAAGATCGAATCCATGCAGCAGAAAAGAAGTTCTACAATTACAAGAAATCAATTATGCCAGCAACAAACATTGCTTCAAGAACGAAAATTCAACTCTATTGTCGTTTAGTCCGACCTTCGCTTCTTTATGGAATCCACATTTTGAATCTCAGAAAATCCGACGAACATTTGCAAGAGGACTTCGATATGAAATGCGTCCGGCGTATATTGAGAATTAAATGGTTTGACCTGATACCAAACGACCGAATCATGAAATCGCACGATGTTAAAAGGATCGGAAACATTGTCTTTCAATATCGGCTATCATGGCTGGGAAAAATGTACCGAATGCCGGATGGTCGACTTCCAGTGTAAGCATTCAGTTATCAACCTTCAGGCGCTAATAGCCGTGGACGACCACAGGCAACTTGGGTTGACTGCATCAAGAAAGATTTAGACAAAACAATAATTCCGATACACTTACCAATTTCAAGAATAGCTGTGAATGAAGCACTATGGAACAAGATCTTATCATTTATTGACTAATTATATTTTATTGTATCTTGTAAACTGTATTCCACGTTTTGATCGATTGCAAATTCTCATCGTCACTTATATTCTATTTAGAATGCTGTGTAATAAACTAAACTAAACTAAACTAAAATAGAAAGTTTGAATTGGGCAGATAATTTTAGAAAGTGGTTAAAGTAGGCAATGTTTTTGAAAGGAATATGGGAAGAGAGTTAGTTGGGCGCCAACCTTGTATGGATGAAAACAGAAAAGGGAAAGGTGTGGATGGTGAGACCACAGATAGTGTACTCAAAGCGAGCGAAGGAATTGAAAACGATTGCACTTGCTAGACGGTATGAATAATTTGTCTTCATTGTGTTATTTATGGATTGTTTGTAATGAACACTCTGATTAGACTGATCACACTTTAGCTAATCTGGGCCAAAAGTTTCTGGGCTTTTCACCGCACATTTTATTGATAATCACTGCATTTTTTTGTTGTTTTTGATGTGTTAAAGCGGCACATTGCGTCCGTTTTCGACTATAGACGACGACGACAAAATATTACATTGACCAGTAACTTTGTTGTTTCAAATACCGATAAACTCGAAATAAATAAAATATTGATGCATCGTTGGTAATAAAATAAATTACGAAAATAAACGAGAGAATTTGCGCAAACCGAAATTTTATGAAAATTGCATAGTCATTACGATGAAATTTGGGTATCACTCTGTAGCACAACAGACTATAGGTAGCTTGTATATCGTCTACGACCATACCATAGTGAAAGTATGGCATCGTCCATCTGCCCCAACTCATTCGGGCTGGGTAGTTATTGGAACGGTGACTACTTGGGAACACCTATTTTTAGTGTCCTAGACTTTTTGTTGCTTGTATGACTCACATTCTTTTCCAATTTTACATTGCGAGTTCATAAAATCCACATCGCTCATCTTACCATTCATCCATCACAACCATTGAGTCCCACAGTTAAGAATGAATCGATTTGTAATTTCAATTTACATGATTAGTAAGCGTATCTACCACTCACTAAAGCATCAAACATTGAAAGAAAAGTCCAAGTTGTTTGGTGTCAGAAGAATATTGAAAAGATTTTTACTTCTTTATATCAGCAATGATCGATCACGATTCACTGATTAATTGAATTTCAACTCTGTCTTAGTCAAGTACATTTCGCTCTGTGTTCGTCAAATCTATAAATACAATTGATCTTCTTCCAGTTTCTTTGCAAATCAACATAAAAAACAAACACCTGCCACACAACAACATAAACAGTGCATTGTCTTACAGGTTTGTCAACGCTCTTTGAATCAAAGCGTGTTTTTTTAATTATATTTATCAAACAATATGATAGAATTTAATATAAAAACAAGGCTGCTCTTCATCGCAAAAAATCGAATTAAATCAAACAAAAATGAATCCTTCTTTTTCAAATATAAAATCAACAAACGAACGATAGAAAAAAAAACAAAAAAACGGTACTGTACGCGCATAGAACGTAATAAGTAAAAATTATTCATCGGTGCACTTTCCTCGAAATAAACAAAAAAAAGTGTGTAAGACACGCAAAACATATAGTAAATTTAAGTCGCTAGCTATATATACGAACGAAATCAAAAATAGTTCCAATGCGAACGATAGACGACGAAAATCTGTTCGAATTCTTAGCGAATCGAGAAGAAACGAATACTAGTTAAAAAAACAACTAAAATCACGGACAAAAACGCTCATTAAACGGGCAAGAAGCATCGGCGACGAAACTTTGCTAGCAACAACAGACAGGTAGTCGCAAAAAGTGAACTTAGAATAAAACATCATGTCAAGTGCCGAAATTAGTTTCAAACTGCGAATTTGCATCGTAAAAATGAAGCGAAACAAAAAAAACAAATTAACGAAGCAAGATGAAACTAAAAAAAAATATCAACCGACCGACCCACCACCGAAGAACCTATTGTGATAAACGAGCATTAAAAATGTACAACCAAGAAAACAATGTGCATGAAAAACGTAAAATAACGCACGTGAAATAATAAAAACAAACAAATTTCTGGTTGTCGATTGCACTGGAGGCGGTCGCAGGTCGCCGTTAGCCGCGAATCACGATTCAGCGAGCAAGCGAGACGAATTATTTGTTTTCCAGGATTCTAACTTTGGCAATGCGGCCATTATTCTACACACACATAAATTCCACTGGCCATATCCAAAAAATGCCAATTTTCTGCATAAATATACAAAATTTATGTACATCGACCGCTCGTCGTCGACGTCGAACTATCCAAACATTTAAATAAACTATTGATAATATTTGTGTCCAATTTAAATAGGTCGAATTCGAAATTCTCCGTCGTACATTCGTATGACGTCTGTTGAGCCGAAACGATAATATCGGCGATTTTTTGAGCAATCGATTGTTCGCGAATTGTCATAATTTTACGTTGCAACGACATCAACGAATTCAGACGAATTTCGTCTTTGCTTTTCGACTTCGTCGACGTCGACGCGACGGCGTCGTTGAAAGCCGAATTATGATTGATACTATTATGAGCACCGTTAACGTTCGTCGACGATGACGACGTCGACGCGGCGCTGCCCGCCGACGCAGGAGATTCGTGCAAAACAGTGTCGACGGATCGCGCCGAATCGGGCGAAAACAAAGATGACGTCGTCGACGTGGCGTTTTCAACCGACGATGGCGGTTCCACCGGACTGGCGTTATTCGTTCCGCTGTAGTCGCTATCCATGCCGCTGTCGCTTTTCGTTTTCGCTCGTTTCTTCGTCGACGAGTTACTGTCCAACGTCGTAGACGATGGATCTTTTGTTCTTTTTCGCTTTTTCGACGACGACGCGTCGGCGGGCGACTTTCCTAATGTCGTCGACGGACTTCCGTTGGCGTCCAACATAGTCTGAGATCGGTGTTGAGGAGATGAGAATGGAGGACTGAAACTTTTCGACGTCGAAGCGATCGTCGCCGTTGGCCGACGTCGACGATCATCGTCGCTCGAGCCAGGCGATCCAGTGGAGAACAACGGCGATTTTGATTTCGGCGGCGGTAACAGTTTGGTATCGTCGTCGGTCGAGAATTTTGTTTTTTTCGACGTCGACGAGGCGGCGGCGGCGTCGACGATCGACGGCGGTGTGTCGCCTCCCGACGAGAGTCCGAACGACGACGTCGACGCGACAGCGTCGTTGGCGTAGAACGGCGATAAAATTGGTTTCTCTTTATTTTTGTCGTAATTTCTGGTCCGTTTTTTATTAGATTTACTCATCGACGACGACTCGTCTTTCGCTGTCGTTGGTTTATCCTGAGATTTTGTCGTCGTCGGTCGATTAGCGTTCGACGACGCTATTGCAATATTAACGACGCTCGTCGACGGTAGACAGTGCGAAACTTTATCCGACGAAGACGACGACGTCGCACCATTTTTAAAATAACTGTTCGTCGTCGGCGCAACGGCGACGTTGTTCTGTTTGTCGATTTCTTTCGGTTTAGTACTCGCAGCGTTCGTTAAGGGAAACGAAGTCGGCGCTGGTTTCGAAGGCGCTTTTGTGACCTGAACGTAAAGTAAAAAACAACAAAATATTAGCCGTCCCGATGATGGAAAGATGCGCAAAAAAACGCTCGACCTTAACCGCCGGTCGAGGTTTTTCGGAATGAGAAAAAGTTATCGGTTTGCCAAAGACGTCTTCGAAACTTTGTTGCGTCGACGACGACGAAGGCTTTCCTTTAAACGGGACGACTTCCGCCTAAAGAAATCTAACTTTATCACTGACTATAGTTGGTTTTCAACATGACTATAGTTGATAATTCATACTGTCTATAGTTGATGATTCGCTACTGTTTATAGTTGATGATTCGCTACTTATAGTTGATGATTCATCACTGCCTATAGTTGATGATTTTACCCCGGCTTTAATTAATCGAGACCGCAAATCCGATTTCGGATCTTTGAACTCCAATGTTTTCGTTTCTTTCTTTGTAACGTGTGGTTCTAAAAAAAGTAAACGAACCACGTGAAATAAAACAAACATTCGTAAACAAGAAAACAAAAAAACAAAAAACATCCACTGACCATATAAGAGATTCATGTCGTATTCTAAATAATATTCTCGTTTGCAATTGACGAAATGAACGAAAATCGGAATCGTAAATCCGGCGTAGCCAGTTTCAGTGACTTCGAACGGCGACGACGTAACAGCTAAAATAAAAACAACGTTTAGAACAAAAACAAACAAAAAATGGTTGTCAAAAGTCAATTTCCAAGCAAATTTCGTCTCTATTTCGTTTATCACCTTTACAACCGACAAAAAAAACAAAAAATCTGTTTCATACTTCGTCTAGGGTTACAGAAATCCTCGTGAAGTTGAAAAACGATTTTGCTTATTAAATTAGAATCCAACGGCGTATCGTTGGGACCCCGTACGAACACCGTCCATCGATGCGTGCGCGTACCCGGCGGCGGTACTTCGCCAACTTTTATTAACATTTCCGATTCTAAGCCGACTTCCAAACGTAAATATAATCTTTCTTTTTCGGCCATTCTCTGTTTCCAATCGAAAGAAGGTAAAAAATCAGTAAAAGCTGTCATAAATATTATGAATCGAAAAAGTAAATGGCAAAAGCTGTTGCCGAGAGTTTTTCGCTTGGAAAGCTTACGAAAAAAGTAGTTTTTTTTGCAACATCAGTTTAAATGAAAAAATAGTATTAAAAATTTCTAAGAAATGGTGAGGAAAAGTAATGGTCTTCAAAAGCAAAAGCAATTCGCGTCCACTGCGCGAAATTTGTTTACAAAATCACTTTTCGAGTGAAAAATTCAATTAATTATGTTAAAAACTAACTAAATCCAATTTACATGCAAAAATATTCAACTTATTGTTGTTTTAACTATCTATCAAACCAAACAAAATTAACGGTTTATCTTTTTTGAAAAGAAACTTTGAAATTATATTTATTTTTTAATATAATTTTCAGATAAATTCATACCGGAAATATGGTGGCTCTTCTAAAATTAAATTCCAACTTATGAATATACTCGTTAATTAATATTTAATTTAATTTTTTCTTTATTTTCGTAAATCCGAGCTAGGCGCGCCAAAAACTATTTCTTCTATTTAAAAATCCGTTTAAAATGGAACGAAAAATTTCACATCGTCGCCTGAATCTACAAGTTAACCGACAATTTTCGAATTTGAGGGGACGCTTTTCGCTTCTTTTTTATTATATTATTTCTTTTATATTTGATTTTTTTATTTCAATTTATTGCGAGCGCGCACCCAGCCAAATTCCGTTTTATTGTAAAACATTTATTATTTTTCGATTGACATCGGTTGCGTCTTAAGATCGTCTGCTGGGAAGTCGATTTTTGGGTAAGATAGGAATTTTGCCAATAATCGCCGCCAATTGAACGGCGAAAACAAATTTCGCGTGCGGACCGAGCGAATAACGCGCGCCGATTTGAATTTATCGGTGAATGTGCGCTAAATTCAAATAAACGCGCTGGCTTGTGCCTAAAAGCTTTGATGATCTGTTAATTAACGAGTTGCGACATAGTTTGCAATTGTAGACGACACGAAACTTGCTCGCAAGCAAAAGTGTTAAGCAAATGCCGGATGTTGTTGAATTATTGTAACTGTTATTGTTTGGAATTTTAATGTTTATCAATATGCAGATATCTATAATAATAAGATAATGATTAAAAATTTTTTAAATTTAATTGTTTTCAAGCATTGTGTCATATTAAGCAAGCTGTTTATATTTCAGTTTCAGGAAGTAAACACGTCGCAGAAAACAAAAATCCAGTTTTTTCTCTTTTAAATGCACAAAAATAGAGAAAGAATAGAGCACTTGATGAACAGCTTTAAAAAAAGTTACCTCATTTTTGCATTTCAAATATGTTTTCTTCGAAAATTCAACTTTTATTTCGTTGCTTAAGAATTCGATGAGAAATCCAAATGCAAAGTGACTTGACTTTCTACAGTATGTGAGACGAAATGTCTTTTATTTTATTTTCCAATTTTATTGACACGTAAATTTATAAATGAAATTTTAATGAAGGATATTGGCTTCCCTGTTATTCCAATTAAAATAATTCAACCAATCTACCATTATTTACATTATTTACAGCTTTTGTTTTTCTAGCAGTAACAGGTTCCTGGTTGAAGAGCGTCATTGAAAGACATTTAATTTTTTGCAACAAAACGTCACCGGTAATCATGTTTTTTTTTCTTCATCTGGGCGACGAAAAATGTGCAAAATGTCACGCTGCCTGCTGCAGCAGTCCTGTTTTTCGAAAATTGCCAGCCGCTAAGCAACAACAAACGTAAAACCTGGTATTTCTCGTCATGACGCAAGAAGCAAGCAAGCAAGCAGCTGTTTCGTGCATAAAACGGGGCTAACAAAAACAGCTGATGTTTTAAATGGTGCGCCGAAGCAGCTTGCGCGATAGTTACTGGCTGGAGCCCGGAAAGCGTTCAATCAAACGCGTAAAGAGCTCAGCCGGAGTCCGCTAGCTAGGCGAAAATTGATCAGCTGATATTGGAGATTCGATATGCGAGCGGCCAGACGCGTTTTTGCGCCTAGCCAGCTGATCGTCGACGTCGTACGCCTGTTAGTCTAGTAGGCCAAAGCCGCGGATTCCAGTTCGCCCCAGAACGAAACAATAAATGTCGTTGCGCGTTGTCGTCGTCGTTGCCGTCGTCGTTCCTCGTTGTACGCTTGTATTTCAACGACGACGACGACGACGACGACGAAAGGAAAAATGGGCGACGTTTTGTGGTTTTCTTTCGTTTCTCGTTTCGTATCGTTTTATATTCTGCGTGCGCACGACAACGAGGCAGAAAAGTTGTTTTAAAATCTTGAAATGCACGCGTTTTTCTGTTTTTCAACTACATTTTATATGCGTCTCTTGTCTCCCTCTGTAGCTGACTATCGGTGTTTGTTCCTCGCCCATATTTTTCACCATTCTCTCTCTCATTCTTAGGCGAGCCCCAAACGCATTTCGTGCTCCGCGTACGAAAAATCTCTTTTCAATACCCGATATATAAAACTTTTTGGTTGGATTGTGAGTCGAAATCGTCGTTGGTCGTGTCGCGTTTGTGTATGTGTCATACTATAGACTAGTGAAACTCTGACTATAGTTGGCTAGCGTAATAACATCAACTATAGCGCCTTTCAACTATAGGCTAGTGAAGTCTACCGTATAGCGCTAGCTAGCGAAAAATCGAAAAGTTTAGTTCTGTTGGACGGCGTCCTCGAATTTCGCGCGTGAATTATGCTCGCCTCCCTCGCACAACGAGCACTTTTGTATATGTAACCCCGTTCGCAGGTTGTTGCGATCTCTGAAAAACGACAAGCTATGCTTAACGGGTTGGCGGGTTATATATTTGGACGAAGACCCGGTGCGAGCGAGACCGACGCCGCCGAGGCGATAACTGCTGGACGGATTGTCGCTGGTGCAAATGCAAACGAGAATGTTGAAGACGAGGATTGGATATTAGTCAATGAAGGTAAATTTGCATAAAATCAAATTTTTCTCACTATCTATTTTTCGTTTTTCTGCATGCAAATGAGTTAGGAGGAACGTGAGTAGATTTTCCTCACTGTCTGCATCGATTTTCGCTATGCAAATGAGCTAGACGTACACGTGCATTTCAATTGAACGGTCTTTCGACCTCCAGCCGATGCTTTGAATTTATAAACAACCTCGATGAGGAAAAACCGATGCATTTTATATTCAAACATTGCACGCGGTTTCGTTCAGTTTCGTCGACGGAGGAGCTCCGGCGTCCTCTCGGCCGAACAAAAAAAGTGCGCTCGCCCGCCACTGAATTGATCTTTCCTAGCAGGCTCAAACTCTACTAAAACTCTTCTATTTTCCATCGAAGATTTTCACACTAGCAAACGATTTGGTCGTTTTTAACTTGTATAAAAAGAGCCCAGAAAAGTTTCGCAAGCTCTCGACCGACCGGAACGACTTTACTGACGTTGTTACGAAATTTTCAAAGAGAGAAAATCCTTAAAAAAATGTTTTTGAGAGTAAAACGAGGCGGGCCTAGGCCAGCAGAAAACCGCAGGCCTGCTGTGCAGTACGTACATAACTCAGCGAGAAAAAAAACAAAAAATCTGTCGTCATGAGCCACGAGTTGAGCAATAATTCACTTTAGGCATTGCACGCAAACACGCATTATGTAAATTGCACAGCAATTCCAACCGGGACGATCCTTCAACCAGAACGAAATTTCAGGAGAAAAAAAAGTGGTGTGTAGTATCCCTCGTTCGGTCGTTAATTTTATATTGCGTTTCGACATCGATTTTCAAGTCGAGAAAGTCCTGAGCCGTGAAGAACCATAAATTAGAAATGTTGAAAATTTTAACAACTTCAGAAACAAATTTCTATATTAAAACCGCCACGAAAACTGGATGCACAAATTCAATCAAATCATCGCGTTTAATTAACGACTTTTATTATTTTGTCAAGGCGCTGGCATAGTTCTTTCAAATTGATGTCGAAAACGGCTCAGCAGATCACAAGTTGTTTGTTAGTTGTTTTTCTGTGTTGTTCTCGAAACAGTTGTTTGTAAACGCTAAACTTGACTCGCCCTGATGCATGTCATGCATTATTGAGAAACAATGCCATTGGAGCAGAACATGTGCTTGCCGAGTGACTCGGCGCACCAGAAATAGTTGTAAAATCAAAGAAATCGCTTGAATTTGGCATGAAACGTCTTATGACTAACTTCTGACTGTTCAGCATCATTATTCACTTGGAAAACCGAAGAAAATTTGTTTCCCAGAGCTTTCACAAATGTCGCACAATCGCTTTTGCACTTGCTCAGTCATCTTATGTTACAACTACTCCATCATAAACTTGTTGATATAATTGGTAGAAAAAATGTAAATTTATTACCAGCACCCGTCACCCCGTCACAACTGACACGTTCGTCAAATGCAATTGTCACAATCGTGCAGCGCCGTAATACTTTGTCGAATTGACCCAAATTTGTTTTGATTGTTGAGTTGCAATGCAAAATTGACCCAATTTTGTTTTATAATTTGTAAGGGGAACATCAAAAACAGTTTTAAATACACAAAAGGGAACAAGCAAAAACTAATTCAATGCAAGTGAAACTATTTTAATTCATAAATGCTGACAAGTTTCACTTCGTGATTCGTTTCGCCACTGGCCAAGGCGCTCAAATTTGTTCTTATTTCAGAGAAAAGCGACGGTGACGACTTGCTGACGGCGCCGTCGTCCAACGGCAGCTCCGGATCGGCGTCGCCGGTGACCACCATCGAAGCGTTAGGATGGAATATAACGCCACCCCCGTGTTTCATAGCATCGCAACAACGAAGCGTATCAAAGAATCGACCGGCTGGTACGGTCGATAAACTGTTTGGTTGTCGAGGAGGAAACGACGGCGACAACGGAGGACGAGGAGAAATCGAAAACGACGACGATGCGAAAGCGCACGAACCAACTATGGAGATGAGCGTGTTCGAAAATTTGCTCATCGAACATCCGAGCATGTCCGTTTACCATGGACGGTCGCCGAAGAAAGCCCTCGCCACCGTCGTTTCCCCATCGAAACCATCGACGCCATTAAAGCCTCAGGGACCGCCGGCGACGGATATTAATATTAGCCAAGCTAAACAAAACGTCGAGCCGAGCACGATTCTTGCGCCGCCGACGATTGAGACACCGTCGAAAGCGTTGCACGAATCGACGACCGTCATTCTGCTGGACGACGACGATTATTCGGCGACCAACGTCGCCGCCGACGAAATCAATTCGTCGCTGGACATCGTCGTCGGTCATCGTCACTATGCTGATTTCTTTCATTTTTTCGGTGGTGCTTCGTTGAGATACGACGTCGTCCGAGCGGCGACGTTGGCTCAGCAGCGCGTCGAACGTGCCGCCAAAGGTAAAGAATTGGGCGAAAATCGTTTACGTCGCAAGAATCGTACGGCGTACGACACCAAAAATGGCGGCAAGCCGAGGAAAGATCGTCTGAAGAACTTTAGCGGCCGTTCGAACGATAGAAAATGTCAATAATGCTTTAGAAAACGAGCAAAAACGATCCAAATCTCGTTTCTATAAAATCTTAAGCGAGATTTGAATCGTTTTTTAGTTCGAATGAACAGTCGACTAGCATTGCAGTTAATCTTATTCGAGTCTTTAGTGTTGTTCGCTATTTGTCGCAGATGCATTCAGCTAATTATATTCTTTCAAAAAAATGCAATGAACGTTGCATTGCACAACCAAAACTTTGTCTACGGTCAAACTAAATTTAACTGTAGTTGTTCTCGAAGACACTTTCTGACGGATTGCACATTCTTTGAAACAATTTTAGTACTATTGCGCAGTTGTGCAGCTTTAGTTGATTTCGAAGACACTTTTCGGCGCTTGCGCCCTTCTTACAAATTCAACTTTTAGCTTGACTTCGAAGATTTAATTTACTGCTTTACGAATAATTGGCTCATGCTCAACCTTTCTTTTATCCATAGTTCCCGTTGCACAGGTAGCAATATGTTATTTTTTCGATATTTTTTTCATAAATATTTTCTCTTAAATACCACGATGAGGCTTTGTCTCGTCAACATATTTGCGGTAGGCGCACTCGTTTTGATGCTTTATTCTCTTCTTTCGGTTTTGTGCAAAATGTGCGTGTAAAATTGAGCTTTGTTATTCTTACTCTGAATGTAAACTAGTTCCTCTCTTTCTGTTCACTCTCTCCGACTGACTGACTGTCCCTCGTGATGTTTCACTAAAACGCACATGTTCGGTGTTTTCTCAATCTGTATTGTGTGTGATTTTTTATATACAGTACATAAATTATATATGTATTTTTCGTTTCTTTTTTAAGTAATACGATTGGTTTATATGCAGCAGGTTATAATAAAAGACAAAATATTTTATGCTATCTACTTATATTGGGATCCTTTTTTGAAAGAGTGATTTGTTTTTTAGTCAGTCGTTCGTAAAATTTGTGCCTCATCGATGTTTGTTTTACGTTGATTACGAACGTGTAGCGCTTTTTTAACTGTAAAAATGTTAAAAAAATGTGAATAAACTACATATACAAGAAATTTGCTCGATAAACAGCAAAAAATGAACAAAATCGACAAAAGCCGTACAAGTCAATGAGGGGGCAGAAAATATCGATAGGCAGTCAACTATTTAGTTTTCTTTTGATCAACTGACTGTACCCGAAGTCTACGAACGATGTCCATGAAAATGTTCAAGCGTTCGACATCGATTTCGTTCGACCAACATCCTCCTTTTTTGAAATGCGAACCGACGATGAGCGCGTCGGCGTTGGCGAATTTCTCGACGTTATCCGACGTAATTCCAGAACCGACCAGGACGGGAATTCGTTTCACGGTCGACTTGATATCTTGAAACGAAAAAATCTAGTTCGAGGCACGGTTCCGTTTTTGGTGAGGATTTACTATTATGCCGACGATTTTCCTTCCGTCGCCCACCTCCTCTTAATGTAAAATCAAATTATTTTTTAACCTTGTACGTCGCTGGCCTCGGGCGCTTTGCCGGTCGCCGCTCCCGTCACAATGACGCCGTCGGATAGAAAAAATTCGGCCGCTTCGGCCGTTTCGATCAAACTGACATCGGCTGTAATTGCATGGGCGCTGAATGACAGAAACGAAAAAAAATGAAGACTTGATTTGAGTTATGCAATTTTCCTCAACTGACACAATTTTAAAAGGCGACCAATTTTTAGTTTTCTAGAGAAGTTTGCGCGTTTGTTTCAATAAATGACAGCTTTAGTTAGATTTCCAATACAATTTGCAGCGATTGCAGCTTTCTTTAATCAAAACTACTTCTTTCGTGGTTTTTTGAAGCCACTTTTCGTCGCTTGCTTTCAATAAACTGCTCAATTTTCGGTTACCTTTTTTTTCGGTCCGCATTACCTGTGTTTCTTTTTAATGTCCGTTAGAACGGATATGCGATCTGCGCCGATTGATTTCCTGTATCTCAATAAATCACCTGCGCAAGCGTTAATGGTACCCTCGTCGGCGACGTGAGCAAATACGAAACCTTCGCATCGCACGAAATCGTACTCTATAAAGCTCGAACGTTAATTAATCATACAATAATCCGGGGAACATGTATAATTGAGGTTACCGCTGGCTAATGCTATGGCTAACGCTTCTTTATTGCACGAGGCTAACGTCGATATTCCCCATAGGAAATTCGAGGCGATTTGTTTTTCGATTGAACGACGCGCGTCGACAGCGCAACGAGTCATAAAGGCGACGGTTTCAGGATTCAAGCTTGTTGGATGAATGTAAGGCACGTCTCCCATGTTTTCAACAATTATACCATCCTAAATGCAGCAGTTACGCAGTAGGACTCGATTCAATCGTTTTCAAACAAAAAAAATCATTGGTTCCACAGTTTTATCACTTGCAAAGCTGATTTTTGTAACTGTTTTGTTGTAACTCAGCGACTTACTATGCCAGAGTCTACGTACAATTTGGTTTCTTCAACAGCTTTAGCAGCTATTTCGTTAATGGATTGTACATTTTTTGGAGTCCTGATATTAAGCCAAATTTATATTTTTTATCCAAGAATGGTTTTGAATTAAGTTTACCCTGGCAAAGCTCGCAAATGAACACAGCCAAATATTAATGGCAAGCGGCGTTCTTGCAAAAATGTGCACAATCTACTCATTTGGCAAGTCAACTAGAAAGCCAAATCGCGATTTACGATGCAGCTAAAGAGGATTAGATGTGTGCAAAGAAATCAAACGAAAACGCAGTACTAAAACAATATTTAGCAAAATAAACTTTATTATGTTAACTTTTCCATAAAATTAATAAATCAACAATCAATCTGATAAAAAATACAGCAAAAAAACGCTGTATGGATCTACTTTAAATCACAATTTGGATTTTTCTTTGAAATATTCGTCCATCAACGAGGCGACTTGCTGAGCGCAGCCCCAACTCATTACGAATCCATTTCCACCATGGCCATAGTTGTGGATCACCTAATTAACGATTGGCATAAAGACAATTGCAATAAAGTTCATATTGATCGGCAGGTACATACCGGGAACTTTCGACCAGAAGGGGTAGTAATAATTTCTCGTTCACATCTTGGGTTCATTCTGTACGGTCTAAGCCCTGCCCATTCTTTGACAATAGGAGCATCCTAACACAAAAATTGTTTATAATGCACAGTATTGAGCTCTAAACAGAAACTGTTCACTTTTATGGAGGGTAGGATATTTGAACAACGTTTCAATATTCCTTCTTTAGACTCGTCATCAACGTGTGTTCGCCAATCGTCTATTTGTCTTACAGTGCCAATGTGAACCGTGTTCACCCTGCACAACGAAACAACAACTGTAGCCCTTGTACGGTTGCCGAGCATAAGAAATTACAAGCAAATGAGGGGTCATAGAATTGACTTTAAAAATGGAAATCAATGGTCGATCATTTGATTTCGAAGCTCATATTTGTTACTGAGTTATAGGGGAACAGTTTACCCTGGACAAATAAATGTTTCATCGTTGCCAGCGTAGACGAAATGCTTTATCCATGGAGCTTTCACTTGCAACAGGACACCTCTTTGAGGTCTAACGTGACGGTCGGGAGTCAAGTTCGCTGAACGTAAGCCAGTGCAATTTATCACTACATCATACTCGTTAGCCAACTGAAATCAAAAACTAGCTGACCGCAAATTCCTGTTTTTCATTTTACTTAAACTTGCATACATCAGTTAAATCAGTTATTTTCCTTTCAACGAATTTAGCACCCAAGGATTTTGCTCTGAAAATGGGGAAAGTTGTATGTACTTTTTTCCGATTTTACAAATAAAACTATAGTGTATTTTACTTTTCCAACAACCATGGAGTGTATATTTGCCCTTCAGCAGTGAAAGTCGTGTAAAAAATGCCATGCCTAAGAATTAACGCTACTTATACCAATCGCTTTAGTTGTGCATTAACCTACTTACCTGTAAACTTGATTAAAACAACTAAGGTCAGTGTCGGTCAACCATCGAAAGTTCAGTACAATGTCCGAATAGTAAGCTTCCTATGCAAGAAACAAGCTATTTCTTGAAAGTGTTCAAATAAATGACTGTTTCATAAAAGGCGTCATAAACCGACAGGATGACACTATTTCAGGCTATAAAGGGCGCAAGACATTAATTTTACTTGATCTTTAAGCCACGTTAGATTGTCGCTTAATTGAAAGCCGGATATCATTTGAACCCCATTAATTGCTGCATCTGGACCACGTGCGAGCTCTGCAAATTTTTCAAATGAAACCTTCGCCCACTGTCTTTAACATTAAACAAAAATGCGCAACATTCTGTATACGTGATGGTTAGGTGCTTTCAAGTTTATCTACCTACAAACGCGTCGTGGCCCGCTCATGGACGGTCGGAAAATTCCCGGCGGTCCGAAACTTGTTGTTTCTTGTAATGGAACATCGTAAAAAATTGTAACGTCCAAATTTCGTCTCGTTTCCAATAAATGTGCAGCGCAAGTAAGTCCACTGACGCCACTGCCGACGATGCAAATTCGACGATTATCGTTGGCTCGACTCATTACGGCTAGAAACTTGCACTGAAAATTAGTTTTGAAACGTTGTTTTCCGGGCAATCGTCGTAAAGTAACCGATAAAACGTTTTAGCCGAGCATTTTCGAAGCCTAAAGTCAATATTTTCCTTTCTACTTTCTTTATCTTGCTCGTATTTTTTATGTCAATTTTCTTGTTTTGGCGGGTGTTTTAAGGAAGTTGTACAGTTAATTATAATTTGACAACAATCGTTGCGAGTGTCATCTTACTTGATGGAGATGATTTTTTTACTGCAAAACTTCCACTCTCCATAATTTCCGGACGCTATTATTAAAATGCAAAATAAAATTAATAAGAATGAGGTTCAGACATTGTTAGAAACCTACTTGGACAAAAGGTACAATGGAATACACGTTTCACATTGACTCAAGAACATTATGTATAGAGCAGATCGCCCAAGAAATTCGCTATTTCTTCTTCTCCCCAGCCGATACTTCTGTACCAGCTGCCTTGATGACCCGTTCAAAACACTGAATGGTCATTTTCAAAAAAAATGTAGCCAACCATCTTTTTTCCATTTGAGAAAACTTGAGCCAAGCTACCATGGCAGTTTGCAAGTTTTATCAAGAGCCAGCAAACAAACTCTTTGACCTTTCCTCTTGACATTAGAGGAACTATTCTTCGTCTGTCGATAATGGAGTTGACTTTAGAGAGCTAAAAATTTTGCTTAATCTGTGACACCTTTTTTCGACTAACTGTTACATCTCTTGTTGAACCTCTTCCTTCAACAACTACGCTGTAACCATTCATGAAGACATTTTTGTAGACGAAAGTGAAAACGGTTCTCAAAATATATTATGGAGAGTGGCCATCAATATACTGACCTTTTCAAATTTTTGCCGACTCATAATTTCAAGCTTCAATAAAATATATATCTGGACCATCTTTTGTTGTCACTGATTACTCACTCATTGATTATATTCTGTTTTTAGTTCCTGATTTACCTCAGGACTAAAAACATTCGATCAAACGAGAGTGTCAGAAGGTGGGTCGGTGAATATTTATGAGGCTATCATTTGCGATTCAACACCATTACTTACGAAATTATACTTAAAAATACATTTAAAATCATACCACAAAGATAAATATAACGAAACAATAGTCACACATTGAAAAAATACTGTTTAAATCATTAAATTAACATTGCATAAAGGTATACTCGTGCACTCGCATTATCATAAAGATAACCAAACATGAAAAAACATAGCAAAAGTACTTTTTAAATCATTAAGCTAACATTGCATACAAGTATTCTCGTGCACTCGCATGATCGTATATCACAAAGTTAAATAGTACGAAACAATAAGCACAAATTGCGAAAATACTTTTAAACCATATGAACAGTTGAAAGATTATGGTCCTAAAACTGGGAACGCAACACTGGCCTGTGCGCTTACTGGATATGATATTCCGCTAAATCTAGTGGTAGTCTGAGCTCGTCGCAAGAATACAGTCGTGAAGTAAATATGATCAACTCTCCACACTTGGTGGATGCACTTACTTTATAAGTTAAATAATGTTGTTTTAAAAAATTATGTGCTTACATAAATACTCTAGATAACGAGAGCGGAACCATTCAGGAAATCATTGCTAAAGTTAAATAGTTAAAGGTCTCATTGTGTTTGGTGGACAAGCATTTGACATAGAGGTTTTGAAAAATTATCAACAGCTAAATGAAGTCAATGTTTAGCATTTGTGGTGTTATGAAAAGACTGTATTTTAAAAAATATAAGCTCTCAATAGCAGAAACAATGACGAGGGAGAAAAGAAATTATAAAGAGACAATACTTCATATCGAGACTACATTTCAGTGCCAAGTGCAGAGTTTAAAAACGCCAATAGTTCAAACAACACACAAACAACCAAAAACACAAACAATTATAGTTCAAAAGCGACTACATTTTATAAGCGATATTTAGTAATTCGACAATTTCAACCATAGTTCAAAAGCGACAGCGAATTTGCAATATTTATGAGCGGTCATGCTCCATTTTGTTTTAACTGTATTTTTCTATAATGAATTTTTTATTAAACCGTTTCACAAGAAGAAATTCATAAATTGGTAACTTTGACATACAGTTTCTTTAACAGACATTACAAAATAGTAACTAATTTTTTTGTTTTTCCATTAAATGTTTTATCACTTCAGTTTCAACACTGCGTAGTTATTGTGCAAATTGAAATCAAATCGAGGCCAATCCTAAATAGTGGAAGAAAAACCAACGCTCAAAACCTGTTAATTCTAGACAATATTTTTGTTTTACTTCGGAACTGTCGCTATGACCACTGGCTAACAATTTCAAAACTACGGCGTTCATTTTGCAAATCCTAACCAAGGAAGCATTCTGAAACGAAAAGTTTACTACATTTGAACGAAACAAAGGAGTGGAACGGAAGTTACTTCTTGTTCGTCCAAAGGCGGAATATTTTCGAATCCCATTCTCGCCTCGTCGAAACAATGAGCGGAGTCGGTGAACAAACGCACGGACGGAATTTTGGCAACTATTTCTTTGAAACTGTGTTTAAAATCGAAACACAAGTGAGTTTCGAATGGCTAGTGGCTCCTGAGCATCGTACTTGCTTATCTCTAAATACTGATAGTATCCTATCATCGGCGGCGTTGCCATATGAGCGAAAGGCGCCAGACGATGTTCATAGCGGATGGCATCGTATTCGTCGTTGTTAGCGAACGACGGCGTTTTTATTCGGTCGGCCGCATAAAAACCCAACATAGCCTGTAAAAAAACAAAAAATTGCACTGGAAAATCGTCAAATCCTCACAAATCCGCAACAACGAACTCCTGCCACACTTACTCGATAATAACCTTCGCATAATTTTTGACGTGATTGCAGCTGCATGATTTCCAGCCGATGCGATTTCACGGATTTCTTCTTGCCTCGACTTTTCTTCTTTTCGCCTTTGACTTTTTCCTGTTTAGCTATCGAAAAAACTGGGTTAATAAAAAAATCATCGAACGAGTAGTTTCTAAACAAAAATCGGTCGTACAATGGAACTGCTCTTGTTCGTAGATGAAATTATCAGCCTTGTGCAAAACGTTGACGAGCCATTTGAACAGAAATTCATTAGTGTACCAGTAAATATATGCGTATTCATGAATCGAATACAGTTCCAATTCGAATCCCAACAATAAATATTCGATCATCGATTTCAAAACGTGATACAATACGAACGAGCCGAGGCACGCAAGATGGTGGCGTCCGGGCGCCGTAACGACGGCGCCATGGTTCAAAACCGAATGCAAGTGAGCGTCCAAGCGGTCGGCCTGAAACAAAGACGGCAACTATCGTCACATATCAGCTATAGTCGGATATCAACTATAGTCGCTAACTTCTTCTTGCAAATTTCCCAAATCCTCGAGCACCGAAGCGTAACAGTCGCGTTGGCGAGCACGGTTGTGACCGCAGATCCGTACCAATTCGGACAAAACGCGGCATGTGTTATTCAAAAAATCATCCAACAATGCCTTGCATTGGGGGTCGTTCGTTAAATTGTACCTGAAAATCACAGTCGACAAATATGATTCGAAAAAATAACTAAACGGCTCATAAGTACAAAAGTACTTGACATTCAAAACTGGCGGTTGTATGAATTCGCGAATGGCCTCCTTGACTGAATCGACGAATGAATATTTGTTTAGCACCTTCGTTCCGTAGGGCATAAATGCTAACTAAAGAAAATAAAAATCGATCAATTCAGACTTTCTCGCGGACCGATTCGGACATTAGATACTCTCGAAAAAAACCCTGAAGGTCAATCGTACCTGGAGGACCGATCTGGATAAAACGCAATTTTCACGTCTGCTGTAATCGCGAAAAAAATCCTGTAACAAATAATGAACGAGTTTGAATCACTTTTTCGACGCGTTACATTTCAAAATCTTCTCTACGAGCGTCGTGCCAAACGTCGAAACGTGTTCCGAAAGCGAACAAACGACAGTCAAACGTTGGACGAGTTTTCGCCAGTAATCGACGACGGCATCGGGCCTTAGAAATTTCGTATGACGAGGGAACGTCGGCGGCAAAAGATGCTGATTGACGGTCGGTTCGAAACCCATAACAGTACTGTAATTATCTGAAAGGTGCAAAAAGTATAAAAAATCCATCGCGAAACGTGATTGAAATCGAACGATCAATCGATCGATTCGATTAATCAATTAAATCTATTTACGGTCATCCGAAAGCTGATTTTTATCGTTCAACGTAGTGGACGAGATTTTCGAAACAAATTGTTCGCAATTTTGTAAATTTCTTTTCGCCTCGTCTAAATTCTGCGTCTTCGGCAAAGCGGAGCTTTGAGTCTGCGAGAGAAAAAATAAACAAAAAATCAGACCCTATTTTCTCCGAAACAGTCGAAAAACAGAATGTCTCACGTTTTGACTAAGATTTTTTTCTTCTTTCACAGTCATTGCGATTAAAGCAACAAAAAAATGGCGAACGAAACGAAGTCGTTCCAACAAAGCTTCGCATTCTTGCACCTAAAAATGTAAAAAAGCTTATTTGTATAGGCAAAAATGACAATAGTAATAAAATTGAAACAATTAACTAGACAACGGGAATATGATGAACTGTAGATTGATGAATTACCAACTATAGATACATTAAAAATATACATTGGAACTGAAAAATTTTAACTAGACAAATTAACCTACTTTCGACAACGTGACGTCGTCTTCTTTGCCCTTAGCATTCTGAAAAATTACTTCAAAAGAATCAAACGATGTCAAAACATGTTTCATAAAACTTTTTACCCTTATAACTTTATGACAATCGTCTTCAGCTTCTTTGACCATTCCGACGATCCTCGATTCCGAAATATCGCCGGCCAAATCGAAATTATATAACATTTGCTGAAAGTCCTCCTGAGTTTCAGAAAATGACACGGATTTCGAAATGTAACGATGCGAAATTTGTTTTTTGTTGAGCGGCTCACTTCTTCGAAAACGTTCGCCCGTCGTACGATGTCGTAACAAATGTAAACTAATTTCAAAACGCACAACGAAAAAGCTTTCAAAATTCGATCCTCGATTAAATGTGGCTTATGCAAATACAAATTCGTGAAAACCGTTTGAGCCAACGAATGTCCTTCTAGCCAGGCGACCTAATGAAACGAAAAACTGCCAAAAATAAAACAACTATTGTTATTTCCGGTCGAAAATCGCTTACGACTGAGGCTAAAGTTGCGTCCATAACAGAAATTAATTCCGAAAACGTGAAATTCGACAATTTCAACTTTCCAGCCTTCAAAAAAACAAATTTTGGTTCGAATTAAAAATTTGACAGATTGAGACGAATTTACGGCCACTGAGCTGTCGAAACTAAGTCGAATCGCGTTCCTAGGTATCATGCCGGCATCCATTTTCGGATCCATTAATTCAATGGCCGACATGCCTTCGAACAACGAAAAACTAGAACAAGACAAAATTCTAATAAATAAATACAAAAAAAACCTCTTTCAAAAAAGTACCTGGAATCGTGCAATAATTCGCCCAACGTTAATTCTGAAAGCACCGGAAATTTGTTTTATTCCATTTAAAAAGTGCCAAAAAACAAACCTTTAACGGATTCACGAAATTTTTCTGTAACATTTTCCCATTTATAAACTGACATATCGTCGGCGATTACTGTCCGACAGTCCATCATGGACTGACGAGACGGACTAGAATTAAGGCCCGTTTCGTCCATAAAATTCATCAAACTGTGGAAAAAACGATTACATAACAACAATGTTCACCTTTACGCTAGTCTGTTTTTTGCCCGAAAATTGGTATCGACGACACGATATTTGTCAAAAAACATACACAAACAATGCCGAAGAAAGATTTTATGTCAAAAAATAAAAAAAATGTATGTAAAAAGAATAACCAGAGATAAAAAAAAATATTCGGACTCCGTCCATCGCAATAACAAATTTAAATATTATGGCCCGAAATAAAACAAGAAAAACAAAAAAATTATAATCTCATGATATGATTAACGGATCTTCGTCGGTATTTTGAATGGAAGACGAATTTGGAGCTAAAAAATTTTTAAAAAACCAGTGTTGTTGACTGACTGTTGTGAATTGACTATAGTTCAAACGCAACTATAGTTTACATAGAAGTATAATTTGTTGATTTTACATGAATGTTCTCGTTCGCCGATTTGTCTCGGCCATAAAACGACCAACGTACAAAATGAAACGAACAACGCAGCACCGGGAACTGTAACCATGACGTAACGAAAATATAAATCCTGCGAAATGCAGGGAAAAGCCGATCTGAAAACAAATAAAACGTCTCAATTCATTCCAATAAGAGAAAAATATCGTTTCATACGAGCAAATCGGTTGAAACTGTTGAACGATTTGTATGGCCAGACCAGAAGAGACTTTGTCCGAAAAGCTCATTGCACCGTAAACGAAAGCGGCACTTTCCTGAAACACAATTATAGACGAGTACAATTTATTAAAACTATAGTTGAACTGTAGTTGCCCGACGGAATAGTTCGCGAATCGAAAATTTGCTCAAAAAGTAAGAAATATAACAAATTTTTCGTACCGTGCTCTCGTTTATGAGATCGGCGATCAACGCCAACGACGTAACTAAAAGAATCGTGGACGAGATTCCGAGAAACACAGAAACGCCGTACACTTGACTGTGCAATTCATGAAACCACATCCAAACGCAAGTGCCAGCGCCCAAAACTAATCCCACAAGTAAAATAATCTGTTAAAAACACTTCGATTAGGGTGAAAATGGTGAGAAACGTAAAAATACAGCTATAGATTTACTTTCCGACCGAAAAAACGGCTAATTATTTGAAAACTAAGCACCGACGACGTCACGAAACTGCTAATATACACAACCATTGGAATGACGGCGATGTATTTCTGAAATTTCTGAATTTTATTTTCAGCCGTGTTCTGGATGACAAAAAAACAAAAAAATCGACTGGACTTTATCGAAATGTTGCGTTTCCAAAATGTACAACGGTAAATAAGCTTGAGTGATATTTCCGAATATTCTCGTCGCCATATAGAGAACGCCGACGGCGTAAAAATCCACATCCCTGAGCCATTCGCGCCAAGTCATCAACCGTCGAATTTTTTGCTCGCCGCTACCGATGACGTCGACGTCGTTCGACGAGACAATCAAACTGGCGTCAATCGAATGTTCGACCATGGCGACCAACGGCGGTTCTTTGGTGCCAACGTGAAACCCGACGTTGAAAACGAATCCGATTCCGGTCACGATCAACGCGACGTACTATGAAAAAAATTCAACTATAGTCTCTTTTGAACTATAATTGCTCTTGAATTATGATCGCTAGTCAAATGTAGACTGTCGCTTCCGAAGTATGGTCGAACTAGATCTATGTATTTTATGAACTACAGTCCGTTATTGACTATAGTCTCTCTGAACTATAGTTCTTTAATTTGGTCTTACTTGGAAACTTAGAGCGTCGTGTTCGGTTACATCTTTATGAGCGACATCGAGGCCGAGAAATATATAAACTAATGCGAAAACAACCATATTTGCAACTATTGTGAAGGCGTATCTACAAAACGACGCGATAATTTGATTCAAGAACAAAAAACGTGCTTCTTTACCGGACTCCGTTCAACGTCGATCGTTCGTGTTGACACGTCGAAAGCTCGGGAATTAAGGCTAAATGCGAAATTTGCATGCACGCCCAACCAAATTGAAATATAACGACGAACGGAATATAATACATTAATTGAACCAGCTCAGTCGTCACGCCCATAACACAACCGAAACATTCGATAAACATGAAAGCGAACGACGATGTAACGGCAATAGCACCTAAAATAAAATAAACGACGCGAATTTTGTTTTCAATGCACCTAAACGAGCAAAAACTCCTTTCCTACCGACGAGATGCCAAATTTTTCGCCGTCCGAATTTCAAACAACATCTCGGAACGTTGGTCCTGTCAGATTCGATGCCGACTAGCGGCGTGCAAACGGCGTCGGTCAATTGTCCGATTAAAACTAAATTTCCGGCGCGCGGGCTCGAAAATCCGAGCACCCGAGTCGTGAAAACGAGCAAATACGTGAACCACATACTTGCGCACATATCGTTGTGAAAATGCCCGAAACCGTACGCTAATTTGCGATACCATGGCAGCGAGAGTCGAGGAACGATCACTTTGGCCGGTTTTATTTCCGTTTCAGTGTCATCCATTTTTTAATCGACAGTTTTGAGTAAATTTTTGTTAAAAATTGGCGAATTTCAGAAACACTGAATTTTCTACAGTAATTTGATCTAAAAATCATGTCAAATTGATGTAAAGCGGTTAAATTAGAGGTAAATCCGAATGCTTAGTTTGCCAGTGACAATTTGGTTTTTTTTGCTCGTTGAATAACGTGAAAAGCAAAAAATATGTATTCAAAAATGTTTTTCAACAGTAATATTCATTGGTATTTGGGGTGCACAAGTGTAATAGCCGGGCAAGTTCTCACTCAGGTCAGTTTTGCTAAAAATCTTGCTATTTTAAAAATGCCAAGATTTTATTTATGCAATACAATCAAGCAAAATTTAGTGCTTTATTCAATGCAAATCTACACTTATTTCGATTTCATTATCGAAAAACTGATTGAAATGCATTTTTCCTCAATTTTCTAACTATTTCGTCGTTAAAAAATGACACATTCCTTTTATTATTACAATGTCAAAGTCGGATAAAAAAAGAGGCGAAAAAACGTTTTTCACAAAAAATTCCAAAAAAATAATACACAAAAATCAAAATCAAAACGCACGGCAGTCATCATTTCAATACAAACAAACAAAATTGTAGATTTTCTCATGATTGAGCAAAAAATGTCGACGAGCTAAATATGCATAAAATTTATTCATTGTTGTAACGAAAACGGCGGAAAGCGAGTGACCATCATCGACGGACGTTCGTCGCTGGGCGGCGGCGTAGGTAAAATGTTCATCGAATCTTGCATGAAAACAGGGCTCAATCTACTCGTTTTTATCATTTCCCGTTGAATAGCATGAGCCTTTTCCTAGAAAAAAGATCGATGAACTATAGTTGTTTCACAGACTATAGTTGCATTGATATTACAGTTCCAAAATAAACTTACCAACAAATCCAAATCGACGACGTGCGTTTGAATATTATGCATATCATCGTCGGTGACATCGACCAAATGTTTGATTTGAATTTCGCCTCGTTCTTGAGTGGCTCGAGCGAACGGCGTCATCCATTGATGGCAAGTGGCGATATCTTCGAATTTGAACCCTAAACGAGCGCAAAAAAACAAAAAATGTAACTGGCCACGCAAGTTTTCGATCGAAATCACGTTCTGACACTTACCACTGACGTGCAACGACAAAAATTCGGGTTCCAAAATATGAGCAAAAGCGCAAGCGGCTAGTATACTGTAGGAGAACTGTAGGCTGCCGGCGTCGAGCATACACAGATCGATCAACTGAAAGGAAAAAACAAAAAATGGTCAAAGTCGGAATTTACCGTACGATTGAAAAATGAGCATGCGCGCGCGAAAAATGCTACGATCGACCTTCGCCGATCGACGGCGTCCTTCAATGGCGCAACACGTTCATTCAACATTTTCTCATGAAACTCAACATATTCTTAACCAATCCTTTTCGTCGGACAAGGTCGTCGCTCGGTTGGCGACGGAACAAGAAAAACGACCGACACCGACGACGACGTTCTTCGCCCCTGACGGTTGGACAGATATAGTTGCGAATTGAGTGAAAGAATTTTTAACGACCGTAACGGCGCCGAGCGATTCGAAAATTTGTTTCGCCGAACAACCAACCGGTTGCGTTTTTATCTCACTCACCGTCGATCGACGAGACGAAAAACTCGGTCGAAAACACATGTTTTCGCGCCTATCGTCGATGTAAGACGGTGCAAAAAATTATCGGTTGCAAAAACAATGAAATGAAAAACGACGCGCAAAATGGCAGCCAGTCGCCAAACCGGTCGTCGAAAGTTGTTAATCGTGTAGACGCGGTTTCATACCTGAGCCAGGTGAATGAAATGGTAACGATGAAAGCGGGCGAAGGCGAAATCGCGCGGCAAACGAGTGCGATTGAATTGAAACGGCGTTTCGTGCTGATCGATTATTTGCAAATACACAGTCAACCAATGGACGGCGGTGATCGGAGCTAGTGCCCAATTGAGTACCTGAAAAAAAGTGATTTGTGAAAGAAAAGAAAGACAAATAAACTGCACTGTCTATCCGCGAATCGAACATACTTTTAAAATGTAAAGTTCAGTTGAGCTGATTTCATCGGCGGTGCAAGCGCCGTCGGTAACGTACGCGAAATCGGAACATTTCGGAGGATATATTTCCTTAAAAATGTCGTCCGTAGTTGACAGGCGATAAATCTTACTACATATACTTTAGCTTCTCTAGAACTATAGTTGATATAAAACTATAGCTGACATACGACAATAGTTCCTCCGTGTCTTACTTCTAACTTAGCCGCTATGAACAACGACGTAATTCCGATCAATTGTAATTTAGCTCTCGGCACGTCTTTCTCTTTGGATAAAAATCGATCGACGAAATCGATCGCCAAATGAAACGTTTCGCGATGCAATTTATAAACTTCGCAAACCTGACACACGAAAAGATCGCGTTGCCATTTCGCTTAACGAGCAAAAACTTGAAATTCAAGTTGTTTCTTACTTCGGACATCCAATCGATTAAAATGGCACGCATCTTTGGTTGCAACGTCGAATGTTGTTGAAGTAAATGCGGATTACGGTAATATACAGCATCCTTCCAGCACATCAAATTCCACACGTCGTTCTCGTCGGCCCACGCGATTTTCGGCAACGGTACGCCGCCGTCCCGAAATTTCATCATGCCGATGTTGACCGGCGGCGTCGATCTGAACGACGGCGGTTTGACGAGGCGACGTTTGACCGAAGTCGCTTGCAACTGAGAAACGGACGGCTAAAATCAAAGAAGTCACTAGCCAACTAACTTATACGGAAAATTGCTACAGTGGATGCAAAGATGAGGGAAGAAAACAAAAAACATTACTGGACAAACGAACTTACACTGCAATAAGCGTTTGAAGACAGCGGCTGAACTAGGCCGAACGTCGATCGAGACGAACCGTAATTATTATTCAATAGTTGTGGATCACTTTGAATGAACGACGATCGAAAAGAGAAAACGTCTTTATGCTGACAAACGACGTCGTCCGACGACGATTTCGTCTGACGCTGTTGGCCGCGACGCCAAATGTCGCCGTCGTCTGAAGAATTAACCTCGCCGACGTCGCTGCATTGTAACGAGGAAGCCTTGAGAAAAACAAAAAATTAAGCTTCTTAAACAATGAAAAAATAGTCGATCTCCGATAACTCGCTCGCCGGGACACATTTTAAAATGATAATTAAATCAAACGAACTCACGCGTGAAATGAAACGAGCAAAAAACAGAAACAAATGAAATGTACCGAGAAATCGTCGAATTCTCGCAGTTTGACGTCGTCGCCACCGACGATGTCGTTTTCCATAACGGAGTCGTCGTCGTCGTCGTTTCCGACGCAACGCGACGAATTATTAAAATTCAAAGTCGACGCGGTGGCGTTAATTAAACCCGACGAATTAATGAACAACGACGTCGTCGACGATTTTCTTTTCGAATGTTTTTTCGTATACATTGCCAACGTCGTTTGATGTTGTGGCTTCAACGACGAACATTCGCCACCGTAATAATCGGACGACGACGACGTATTGAGAAGAACGGCGGCTGCGGTGCTTCGACGATTTTTGGACCTGTAACCGAAAAAAGGGAGGAAATAAAAAATCTAACAAAACGGTACGGTTCAGGAAGGGTCAGCGACGAAAATCGGTTGTGACCGAGGTCGAAACGAGTAATTTCAGAAGCTCACGATTATCAACTACAATGCGTTGACAACTATAGTCGCTGTACACAAGCCGACAAGTGAAGTGGGTGACTGGACAAAAATTCACTGTCCCGACATGACCAGTTAATTTTTTTGTATCGCCAGTCGACGAACAGACGTTTCGACGATCTGGTCAGTCAATGTCGTCGGGTTCGTTAATAAAAACGGAAAATAAAACCCACTGTTTGTCAACAGGGCACACGACCGTCGACCGACAAACAACGAATGGACAGTAAAATTATACAGATCGGACCAATTATTTCATAATGCCACCACTGGACCATCTGCCCTCAGTCCCCCCGTCCATTTTTACAATAAAAAGTAATTCAAGAATCATCGTCTGGCCACCTTTTGCTATCCATTTAGCGAATCGTCCGTTCGTTGTCGTCGTCGACCGTCCGTACAGCTAGCTTCTGTCGGTCGTCGTCGCTCAAAAGATCATTATTGTTGTTCGACCGACGACGAATCGGGCAGAAAATTAAAACAGTCGACACGATCGGACCGTTTATCGTCGTTGGTCATTCATTAAAAATGCATCGCAACACAAACGCACGGTTTTCAATCGAAAAATTCGGACCGACGTCGACGACGACTATTTCCCGCCAATCGTTTCGGATATCGTATCGTTTTCGGTTCGCGCCACCGATCGGGCGCGAGAGCATTAATTTTGCTTTTTTCTATCCCTATCTCAACATTCCATCCAGCCGTCAGACAGCTGAGCGAACGGCAACCGTCGTCGTCGTCGTCGCACCGACGGCGTTTCGCGCCAGCCGATTGATGCGAAAGAAAAAACTTTCGTCCAATCGTCGTTGATCGTTTTGGAAATAAAAGCGCGCGAATAGGCGGAACAAACGGCGCGCGGCGGCGGCAGACCGACGACGACGGAGAGATTTTTGAATGAACAACGAAACCGAATACCGACGGGGCGACGAACCAGCCGGTTTCCTTAGAGGACATTAAGCGCGCCAACCGGCGGGCGTCCGACCGAAAAAAAAGTGGTTCAAAGTGTGGAAAACGAATGAACAACGTGGAACTATAGTAGAAACGCATGAAAAATGTTTGAAAACGTTATTTAACGCGTAAATTTCAATCGCACGCACGAATTTCGTTTCGAATCTCATGTTTCAGGTGCCATTTCCCCACTTTTCCAATGTATACAATGCAAGGTCAAGGCGAAGAGAGCGCGCACTTTCGAGCGTATATAATTTTCTCTTCTTATGTATTTGTAAACAAGACACACGGGGCGAAGCAATTGTTAATAAAAAAATCCCATCCAATCGGGTTAACGGTTCACAAAAGATAACTTTTGCTGTTTATCTTAGTCAAAGCCAAATATTATAAGCAACATTCCGACGAAGACTTTTCCGCGCCAATCTCAATTTCAAAGCAAAAAATCCATCCTAGTGCCAACTAAACAGCGCGCTTTGCATCTGGAAAACTTTCAAAGTTTTGCCTGAAAATCATACCTATACAGTGCACTTTCGAGTCACCAAAGATAATTGTTGTAGTGGCAGTCAGTTAATCAATGAAAATACTGTAGATTGACCCCTATTACGTCACGGCTCTTATTTTCGCAGGTCTAGACCGAGGAAAACAGCTGAAAGGCACATTCATTCTTCTCGTCTGAGGTCGAAAAAACAAGTTTTACTCGGACGACACATTGCGCAAACCTACCAAACTGGACCTGTTGCCGAGGAAAAACTTGCAGCGACCGTCTACCGACGAGCCTCTCGATTGCTCAGCGCCCGAAAAACCACTGAGGTCGGTGTCGTATTGTCGCATGGCGAGGACAATACGCAATTCGAACAATGGACATTGTGGGAATTAATATCGTCGTTCGTCTCTCGAAGGCTATCTAATGTTTGGGAAAGAAGAAAGTTAACGCATCGCCCTTTGAGCCCTCGAAACCTTCCTTAATGTGTAAGTATTAGCATTTCGATCGAAATACGACGACAGCACGCGACGCAAGGTCGGACGACGGACAAACTCTGGAGATGGCGCAAAATTTGTCTCTTCGGCGACCAAATGGACCCGAAAACTTTTTAGGTCGAGGAAAAAAAAGTGGCTCGCTTCCGTTTTCCAGACAACTCTGGGATTTCAACCGTGCATTTTGTGCGACAGCTGACGTTGGCCGACGGTCGTCGTCTCGATCGTCTCAACGACTTTTATTGTGTCGGGGCCCACCGACATCGAGGGAACTAATAAAACTCGTAATTAATGAATAAGCAAAAAAGATAATTAGAGCCGAGCGCCTCGAGGCGGGCATCCTCAAAGGTGAACGCCTTTTAGCGTCGTCGGATCGTTAAAAATTTGTCTTAGGAAACATAAATACCTCCAAGAGCCGCACCTTCGGGGCGATTTGCCGCCCGTGAAACGAGCGCTCGCTTTGATTTTATCTGCTCGCTATTATTCACTGTCTATTTGCGTGGGCGAGTAAAATAACTGTACGATTTGCATGCTAAACGAGCAGTCAAAAGTTGAACATCAAGCTTACCCACGCTTCGACATTAGTTTCTTTCGCACCACCGAATCGTTCGCCGGCCGACGCACAGCCCTTCCAAAACGTGCACAGCGGAAGGAGACTACTTTTTCAAAACTACAAGAAATAATTAGCATAAAAATGTTGTAAAACGATATTCCGAGAGCGAAAAATCTGTTTCTCCGGCGACCTTCAGCGAAAAATTGTGATTCAGGTTACTTTTCAGTAACATGAATGCAATATTTTTGCCTAAGGTGCTTCCGAAAGAAGGAATAAAGCAAAATAGGCAGCCAAGTCAAAAATAAACGAAAAAAGAAAGCAAATTATTTTCTGTACCAATGCCAAATGCAATCAATATGTTGACGCTTTTAAAAGGCGCTTTTTTCGAGCATTTTTTCGAATACAAATTACTAAAACACTGGCACAGATAAGCAGCAAAGCAGCTCACTAAAACGTGAGAAGCGAATGAAAAAAAGGCACTTGAGAAGAACTAGGCCCGGACGACGACCCGACCGATAACGAAGGTCGGGAATTTTAATAAAAGAACAAAAATTCTGAAGGTCTCGCTCGATATCGCGCTTGCTCATGGTTTTTGGTTTTTGGGGAGGAGTGGCGATGGCGCTCGAATGGCGGCCGTTATTCCACCGAATTCGGCTTCGCCATTGGTCGGAAAAAACGACGGGACGAGCGCCGCCCTCGCACGAAATCAGCTGTTTAACGAACGAGCGCGCGCGCGCGCTGGCGCCAATTTAGCTCGTCAGAGACACGTGTAAGTTGAAAAAAAATACAAAATTTCTCAATGGTGCAGCACTTTACGAAGTAGAAATTCTAAATTGCACGGATATATTGTTTTCGAGCAGTTATCAGTGAATTTTTGAAATTTAGTCCCGTGAACAGCGTTTCACTTTGCAAAAAACAACAGTTTTCGGTATGGACATGCTCGTTAGGCAATACTTAACGATGACATGCCGGGAAAACAAAGTATCTGTCATCTTGAGGCGGTTATCGGTACATTTTTGTAAATTTGTCACTCGAACAGCTTTTAGGCGACAATCTATCGCTTCAGGTGCTTTTTCTCGGTTGGAGATCACCTTATCACAAAAATACGACAAAATATCTGGAAAACAAAATTACTGTCGTATTGAAGCAGTTTTCAAACCTTTTTTCAGAGTTTCTCGCATTTTTCAAAAGTAATTTGTGCTGCTTCTGCAGTCCGTAAAGTCAACTCATATTATGTTGACACTATTTTCTTTGCCGCCAATTTTGCCATAGATCTATGGTCGCCTGCGTTTCAAAAGCGTTACGATTCTTACTGTAATATTTTGTGAATTACAAAATTGCGCAACTTGTCAAAAATTACACGCAAAATTTGTCGGAATTTGTCATCAATGGCAACAAATCCGTTCGAAGAAGATACGAACGTCGACGTTGGAATTACGATGAATTTAGGCCGTGACGAAAATTCGCCGATGGACGGCTCGTCGACGCCGAACGTTCCAAATTCGACGCCAGGAAAAAACGATTTTTCGAAAAATTTGTCGCTAGCCGCCGAGAAAATCTCCTTGGATTTAATTGCGAAACGACTTCTGGAAGAAAACTACGTGTTAACGGCGTTGGAATTTTATACGGAATGTACGGAATCGGGAAAGGACGTTAAGCGTTTGCGCGACTATTTTTCGAATCCGGCTAATTTCGAAATGCAAAATTATTCGAATAAATTCGAACTATCGCCGACGGGAAATTTAGGTGGGTGTTCAATTCATTGTCTGAAGCCCTTTATTTGCTTGTAAAATTGTATTTGCGGACATATTGTTTGCATACTAGCTACAGTCGCATATCGACTATAGTGGCAAGTCAACCGTAGTTTATAGATCAACTACAGTCGGACATCAAATATAGTCTTAAGGCAACTATAGTCCTTCGTGAACTATTGTCCGTTATCAACTATTCACCCTGTTTCACATTTAAGCCCGGACATCTAGCGCCCAGACGCTTGATTCTTTGGATTTTGGACGTTATTCGGACGACGGCGATAAGCAAAACGAGGAAAAAGTCGCCGTATTAGAATTCGAATTGCGTAAAGCCAAAGATACAATAAAAAGTCTTCGAGAGCAACTGACCACAGCTTCAGGTCTTGACAATCTGTTGAACCAGTCACTTTTTTAATTTAGTTTTTATTGTTTCTGTATATTTGCCCGTTTAGAATCGCCTAACGTCCCGAAATTTGCAACGTCGGACGTTCGATCGCCGACGTCGGACGTCGATGCGACGACGAAAGTACCGATTAAAGAACACGAGCGTCGAGCGTTGAATTTCTTACTGAACGAATATTTGCTTCAAAATTCGTATAAGCTGACCGGCGTTTGTTTTTCAGAGGAAGTCGGCGATCAAGTATCGTGCACTTTTTTGACACGTGAATTTTTCTCGGAATTTTAATGATTTTCTTAAAGGATTTCGAAGATTGGGACGAAGTCGGGTTGAACGTCGCTCGGCCCGTCGACGTTTTGACTTTGTACCGAGAATTTTGCTACAGCCAACCCTCGACGAGCGAAAAACGTGATTTTTCATGCATGACTAATTTAGAAAATGAGTCGAATCCATTTTTCGACGAGTTCGAATCGTCGTCGACGCTGCTAAACAAATTGGTCCGTTCATTTTTTCTTTTTCTCGGTCAATTTTTTTGGATTAAATTTTTGTTCTTTTTTAGAATGCAGAAAATAATGAATTGTTAAAACAGAATGAAATTTTAAATTCGGAAATTGAAAAGTTAAATTTTGAAGTCGATAAATTGCACAAGTAAGTGAATTTTTGTATGAAACAGCTTTTCACTCGTTTTTGTCTTGTCCAGGCGCATTTTTTTGTTTTTGACATAAATTGTGTTCTTTTTTCAGAATGCTGACGTCGGTTCGTTCATCGACGAATTTTCACGTCAACAAATTATCGGAACAATCGGAAACAATCAAACAAAATAAAATAATTACAAATCATAATAATAAAATTGTGATCGAAAATCATTGGCAATCGCAGCGGAAAGTTCCGGTCAATTTTCGCGAAACGTTAAAGCAATTAACGAGCAAACAATGCAGCGTCGAAAACGAACGATTGCTGGAAAGCGTAAGCTTTTTGTTTTGTAAAGACATTATCGGCTAATTTCGGATGGTATTTGGAAAGTTGCCTTGTATTGAGTAATTGACACAGGAATTTTGTTTTTTTGCACTCTGATCGAATAAATTATGTATTTCGTCCGTTAAACTGTGCGTTTTTTCTAAAGTACAAACCTACGCGCATTTTTTGTTCGCCCGCGACGTTTTTAGACGAATTTATGATTCAAACCGCTAATCATTCTTTTTTCATCTAATGACCACGTCTTGCTTGTTTCTTTTGAAATTCATTGACGCACGACGCAACATTTTCTACAAGAATGTTTTATTTTTTCTTCGATTTAATCAACGTTGCTGGTGCTTTTTTAACTACTTTCAACAAACTTATCGCCGTCGACCAAACGCTTTCGATCGCCGTTGGTGCAAGCAACAAAAAAAATCACCTACTACTTTTTCGCCAAAGAGTAGTAGTTTCAAGTCGGCGAACTATTTCTGTTGGCGCGCCATGCCTTATTTAAAGAAGTATGTATCATTTTTTGACGCGTGCGAGCTCATGAATCGCTTGAATAAGCTCGTTTGATATTCATTTCCGAGCAAGAAAAGAGTTCAGAGTTCCATTTTTTATGTTGCAAACGGTGGTCGTTTTTTAGTTAGCTTGCTTTTTTTATCCTCGACGGCGATGGTGCGACCTTTTGCATTTATTGTTTTGTCGTCGGCGATTTTTTGGTCAACTTTTGCGGCTAACGAGTACGAGCTGCTGCAGTCGATTGCTAAATCTGCGTTGAATGACAGTTTGAGGGAATTTCTTGGGGTGAATTGTTCCTCTTTGGAAGATTATAAAAAATGGTCAACGAATGACATTATTAGAACGTGTTTCAAAAATTACATTTCGCACGCCAATCAACGTGAAAGTTTTATTAATTATGCCAGTTTGGAAATCACGTCGGCGGCCATCGACATTTGCCAGTCTAAGAATAAAATTCCAACTATTGGAAAGGATTTGGTTGATTTGATGATGCGATGGAAAATTTCCGCGTACGACGCCATCCTGCAAAATAATATCGACGTTGCACGTTCAAGAATGGGAAAGATACTTTGTTTCATTAACGAATATTTTAAGGACACGACAAAGTTTAGTGGAATATCCGAGGAAATGAAACAATTGTTTCATTTGGATGCCGATGATACGCCATCTAAAACTGTGAATTCGATGAAATTGATTTTGCTAGATTTTTACGCGAGTTTCGACGAGACTGATTTCGTCTTCTTTTTCATCGGCTTATGCCGTCGTACCGTTAGCATTGTGTCATTGGGAGTCGACGGCATTAAAATGGAGAATATCCTAAGAAATGCTTTACATGACGAACCCATGTGCGTGAATACTACAGTTATCACGTTTGATGGCAAGACACGTTCGGATACCCTTTTCAATGGAAAATTAGTACATAAGTTGATCGAAGATTCGTCGACATTGAACGCTAGCAGCGACAGAAGTAAAATTGAGGAAGCGTTTCAAAGCATTCTATCCATTGCCGCAGATTCAATGGTGCAGGATAGAATGTTCTTCTTTATCAACTATGATATGATAAAGGCGACACCAGTTAGATATTGGCAAAAGCTGGCGATTGAATTAATTCGTAAAAGGCAAAAAATGTTTTTGTTTCCAGTATTTGCTGCTAAGATACCAACAACAGATGAAATTCTAAAAGTGTCCGAAGAAATGCAGCAATTTACCATAAACGGTAAATCTGGTATCAACACGGCTTTCGTGACGGCGAAACTTAGTGGCGGATTAGTTATACCGATTTTGCCGGAATTCAGCGGCTCTGATAATTTTTTCGAATTATACCACAAATCTTTGCGAAGCATTATTTTATCTCACAGCGCAGTATTGTTAAAAGAACATTTACTGGCATCTGACCAAAAGGCATTTATGATCGATCGATCTGTTGAACGTTTCGCTATTTTGATGATGTGCAACAGTAAGCCAAATTTAGATGAAGGCGAACACCTCGACTGCAAAATGAAATGTTCAAAATACTTATACAGCATTGTATGCTTCGCCGCTGAAAAGCAAAATTGGCAAAACGAAATGTTTTGCAATTTGCCAACCGTGCAACTGGACAACGGCACTTGTTTCTACCACGTTTATGCAAAGACCGAGCGAAATGTGGACGCAGTGGTGATGCCAAATACCAATAGTTCTCAGTTCTTGCTTGATCCAACAAATGCGAAAACTATAACAGTGCCAATTTTCTTTCCTGGAATGCCAGCTATAGCTGCTGTTACACTCGTTAGGTTCCAGCAAACGAGCGAAGGCGAAATAGTCACTCGTCAGTTTGACAGATTGGTTACCTCGTCTAGTGCGGAATATTCAAAAGAAACAATTGCGAATGAATTCACTATCAGTAGCGTGCTTTACAAAGAGTCTGATTTATTATTCCTTGAATGTCCATCGAAGAAAGGAGGAAAAATTGTCGTCAATTATTCCGAAAATGACAAATGCGCTTCTTCGCAACATGGTCAAGCTTATCACGGATGTTCAGTTAAACTTCCTATTATGGAATACGAGTGCACTACCAAGATTCTGTACCGGAATTTTACGGGCGAAATCGCAAATATGGAAATGGTTTACGATGAATACGTGAATAAGGCGTGTCACGAGAAACTGGTAAGCAACTGCGATCAAGCTTCATTCACAGTGAAATTTAACACGAAGAACATTCGCCATTTAAAATACACAGTTAATCCGTCGAATAAACCGGATCAAAAAGTTTCAATCGAAGGCGAGGACGGCGATACAGAGAGGCATGTTCATGCGTCGTGCTGTTTGGACAGCATGGAATTGATCGCCGTCGACAATTACGGTAATGTTATCAGACGTACTGTACCACTGAAAAAAGACTTCCGCGTCATCAAAGAGTACGACGAGGCATTGGTCGCCGGATTGGCTGCCGCGTTGTGCTTCTTGCTCGTGCTGATCATCGTCGGCGTCGTCGCCTTTATTTTAATACGCCGACGTAGAAACAAGCGAAAAAACGAAGCGAGATTCGAAAATTTCAAAAATCAAGTCGCCAACGATAAAGTTACCGATTTATCGCTCAACGACGATTCGATTTTTCCGGTCAACGGCGCCGAACGTAGCAAATCGTCGTCGAAGCAATTCACCGAACCGAAACGAAAAGAAATTCGAGTCTGACTGACCGACTGGTTTTTTTTCAATGTCCACTTTTGAAACTTAATTAACGATTTTTTTTGTTTTGTTTGTTACTTTATTTTTTGTTTTATGGGTCGCTTTTTTGTTTTAATTGTTAACGTTTTTTGTTCATTTTCAAGGCAATATAGATTACCAAAAATTCATAACAGGGCATAAAACTGAAAACAATGAGAAACTTTAGTTGAAAAACAAAAAAAACGTGTTGTCTATCAGCGATTTGAAAGTATTTTTGTCATTTTATACTTCAGGTTACGCAAATTGCGTCGACGTCCGACGAAGTTGTTACGTTATTAGCAAACAATTTGCCTATAATAATTCCAAACGTGTTACTGAATAAAAGAAACGTAAATTTGCCTCGTAATGCTCTCGTATAGGACCGAAATAATTTTTTTTTCGTTTTATCAGGAGTTCATTCCATTACTATTGAGCGTTATTGCGTTGCATCCCGATTCGAAGGAACGTGACAAACTTTTGAGCAGCTTCTTCCGTTTGATTAAAAAACCAGATGATGAACAAAGGTAATGAATGACCATTAAAACTATAGTGCGAACAACTATAGTCGCTGAACTGTACTGTCTATACTATATTTTCACTGTCTATACTGAAGTATAGGCAGTGAAATTACTATTGCCGCTAACTAACTGTAGTCGCTAAACATCTGTATTTAAGGCAGCTTTTGCTGGCCGGATGTGTTTCGTTCGTTCGGCACGTCGGAGCCATTCGTGCCGAAGCGGAGCTGTTACCTCAATGCTGGGAACAGATGAGCGACAAGAATGTCGAACGTCGGCTGCTGGTTGCTGAAGCCTGCGGATGTCTTGCACCTTATCTTCCAGTGAGCTTACTACTTTGTCATCGAAATCTTCTTAGACAACGAGAAAATTTGCTCGTTTCTGTTTTTAGCCTACTTTGTTGAGTTCTTTGCTACTTTCGATGTTGCAACAAATGCTGATCGACGATAAATCCGAACAAGTTCGCGAAGCTGTCGTTAAAAGTTTAGCGATCCTATGCCTCTACATTGAGGACAAAGACAAATTTTCTCAAGTGAGTTATAGTTAACGAGGAAATATAGTCTCTGAACAACTACAGTCGCTATGGAACCTATCAACTACAGTTACCACTAATTAGTTTTAGTCGCTTTTGAACTGTTATTAAGGGTGGCAATGAGCTATACACTCATGTGCATAGAAAAGTCATACAGTCACCGTACATTTTCTGCTTGTGTACTGCCAGCAACTATCCGATTCAGCTGATTTTTGTTGTACATGTTGTCAACTAATACAGCAGTACCTCTGCAAAATTTCAGCTGGCTATGTCTTGCAGTTTTTGAGAAAAACTTCATTAATATTGGTGCAATTATGACTTTTCTATGCACATGAGTGTAGTCGCTTGGAAAATACCTATGGTAGACCACTATGGTTGTTTATGATTTTCAGGTTTCCGATTTGGTACAAAAATCTCTCACGGATTCAGTCGAGCAAGTTAGCTGCACTGCTAAAACTCTGCTCGTACCAGTATTCGGTATATGGGCAAACGAAATCGGCAAATTACAATTGGGCGTCGTTAATCTTTTTGCAAAGAAGATATCTCAAATAGTCAACGTAAAAAAACAAAAACCGCGTTTCATTTCTTGACGTTAGAAGTTCAGTTTTTGCAGGTTAGCGGTGTTAGCCAGGCAGCGAACGAGATTTGGCTGTGCACTTATTTCGGATGTCTGAAAAACCTATCGTCAGTATTATTTTGGTCGGCTATCAAGTCGGGTCCGTTTGACGGGGTCGCCGACTCAGCGACTTCTTTGTCGTCGTCGGCCGAATTGGAAAGTAATGTTGAAAACTAATTTCACGCCGTCGTTCGTATGAAATCGGTATTTGACCGTTTCGCTTTGTTTCAGTCGCCAGATACCCACCATCGGAGACAATTTTGGACGATATGACGATCTTATTCGCGAACAAAACCGAAATGGCGGCGTTGACGGTCGCATTCGAGCGGCACACCAGCCAGGAATGGTATCACTCGTGGGACTGTTTGGATTTCATCGTGAAAGACCTGTAAGCAATTTTCGTTCGATTCGTAAAGTTTTACGACAGAAAATTTGTTGTTTTTTTGTGAAGACTTCCTCAATTGGTGTCGGCACTGGATAAATTGGAACCGTCGCTGCCCAGGCTGTCGCACGTATGCGTTCGTTATTTTTACCATTTCGTTCGAACGTTCGGTCGAGGATTTTGCGTTTCGAAAATTCGTCCGTTATTCGTGGCGTCGTTGAATGTACCGAAGACAGTTCTAGGTACATTCGGACAGTCGACTACAGTTAACTGACTACTATAGTTAATATCAAACTATAGTTGTCAAGTGACTACAGTTCACGGTTACTAGAGTTAACTGTCGACTATAGGACGTCGCTAAGGACTATAGTCGGTATAAGACTAACGCCAATTTTTTTGTTTTTCTAGAAGCTAAAAACGATTTAACGCCGTATGGCGTTTGTCATTGCACGTTGCCCGTTTACATTGCCGGTGTATTGGCAGCCCATACGACCGTAGCAGATTTTTGACCGTTGATGAAAGTTCCAGACGCATTTTCTGGTTTGATTTTATTGTTTCAGGATGCGGATAAAAAAGAAATGAAAAACGTTTTAAAAACTTCGTTGGTCATTGTCGCCGAGTGCAATTCATCGACGGCGTCCATTTTAGTGACATTCGCAGAACTAAGGTGACCGATTAGGATTACAGATTAGCTTTTGACCAATGATGATAAACGCGAAACACTTTTTAGTCAAGTTTACGCCGATGATGATCTATTTTTGTCAGTTATATGGGATTTAATTACGCATCGATCGACGTCGGTACGACGACTGTGCGCCGCCGTATTGTCGAAATTAATTCGATATCTGAACGAAAATTCGATTCGTAACAAGTTATTACCCGGTTTGATCACGTTGGCGTCCGATCACGACGCGTGAGACAGCAAGAATTTTGTTTCCCAACGTCTATTCTATGTCATTTTTGATTTCAAGATCGGTGCGTGCGGCGACGATGACCGGATTCGGATGCGTTTTGCAAGTTGCCGGATCTCAGGACGATGTAAAGATTGAAACATTTTTTGTTAACAAATCGAACAATTGTCGACGAGAAATTTGTTATTAAGATAACGGAAAAGGTACGAATGCAATTGGCGTCCTTTCTGGAAGATACGCACAGCGACGGAAAAATCGAAGTCACCGTTCAATTGATTCGAACGTTCGCTCAAGCGGCGCCCGAATTGGAAGCTAGGTTCAGAGACGAATGTAAGTTTGCTCGATTTCACTGTCAACGGTCGACGGCGACGTTCGATTCGGGCATTTTTTTGTTTCGCAGTTTTACTCCCGCAATTGGCCGTCGTCGCCGCGCGGAATAATATTTGCAATCATCAGGAATGGAAACAGAGCGTCGCAGCGGCGTTGTTCGAAACGTATAGCGCGTTGTCGTGTTGCTATTTGACGCCGACGGCCATCGGCGATTCGTTTTTGCCCGGCCTGCGAAGTTTGCTAAAAGACTTGGACGCCGATCGGGCGAAGGTGGCGAATTCGATCGCTCGGGATTTGGAATCGAAAGTTTTGATGCCTCAAATTGAAAGGTATCCGACTGATTTTTTGTTTTTTGGACATGATTCGAGACCAAAAATCGAAACATCCGTTCGACGCAGCAACACTTGTTGAGACTGGCTAATGTAAAGTGACGTTGACGTTTTCATTTGTAGAAAGGAAAGCATCGCGTCGTCGACCGACGTCGACGATATGAAGCTAAGAATGTTCAATAAATTTCGCGATTTCAAAGATAAAATGGAACAGCATAAAGACAACGTTCCGAAAATGTTTGGCAAAAAATAATCAGTGGACAATGGATTTTCCTTGTTTTTTTATATTTACATTCTATTTTCTTCTTTTATTCCAGTTATATTTATATATTTATTTATATTTATTCTTCGGTACGAATAGTTTTAAAAACGAGAAAATGTTACACGTTTCTTCATTCTGCCCCTATTCCTACGTCCATCGGCTGTGTTTTTTGTTGTTTTCGTCGTTCTATCGTTTCTGTTTTTTAGTTTAGTTTTTTTGTTTTAAAATCGTTATTTATGCAATTGCTTTATTTTGATGAATCAGTTGAACAAGAACAAAATGCAGGGTGTAAAGTTTGCGGTTGCCGCGAGCGGTTGTGCTCTTTTTCGCTCTGACCTTGCCGGCTAGTCACCGGCGTTGTATTTCAAATGGCTAATTTCTCACTTAAGAAAATGACAATTTGGGCACTTGGAATGTATGATCGACAAATACTACTGGTGGATGGAAGCAAATCACATTGGAACTACAAAAACACGACATCAAAATCGCAGCCATACAGGAAACGTTTCAAGTAAACAATTACCGCGTTTATTCTTCACCGGCCGAACATACCAAGGGCGGATTGGCGTTTATGGTGCGCAGAAAACTGGAATTCTGTATCAGGATGGAAGGCGATTTCGAACCGTATCATGACTTTACAATTTCGCTCGCCAGCCGGACCGTTCACATTTATGAATGCATACGCTCCGAACCAAGCGGAATCGTCAAACGTCAAAGACGATTTCTACGAACAACTCACAGCCATACGCGACCGATTAACGATGAGAAAAACAATACTATTGGGCGATTTCAACTGACACATCGGACAATATAGCCAATTATGGAGAAAGACGTCAGGAAAATATAGCTTAACCGGTCAAAATTCAAATGGTTTGCGGTTACTAACTTTTTGCGAAAATTACGATTTACGATTGATGAACACATACTTTAGTCATAAACGAGTACACAATCACGCGGCAAAATGCTGTTTAAGCGTCTTTAAGCGATTTCGTTATTGCACCGAGTAATTTACACAGTTCGTTTTTAGACGTTCGTACGGAGCCGTGGTAGATACCGATCACTACCTGCTTGTAGCCAAAATTAAATTATGATTCAGTTTTACAAAGAAAGGATATCATTTCTATTACCTGGATAAAAGCAAAGTTAAAGATAAAGAACTCAAAAGAGAAATAACAGCGAAATTTGAAATTCCTTCCCAAAGAAGAAGATGCAGATATAGAAACGCCAAACGCAGAATGGGAAAAACTGCACAATATTGCAAAAGAAGTCTTTCCGAAGATACGATGTGTGAAGAAAAAGAAAACTGATTGGATATCGAACCATACACTAGAATGCATCGAAAATCGAAAAATAGCAAAGAAAATCTGTTTAGATCACTGGACGAGAGAAAATATCAATCGACTAAAAGCGTATGAACGATTTGTTTGTAAACATTTAAGAATAGACCGAAATAAATGGCTAGACTCTCAAACGAAAATCATAAACGACGAGTGGCAAACGAAGAACTTTCAGGCAGCGTTCAATACAGCAAAAATACGAAAAGATGGCCCAAAAAATGCAAAAATTGGACAAATCATGAACAGAAATGGAGATCTAATTGAAGATCACGACGAGCGACTGAAAAGGTAGGCCGAATAGTTCGAAGAAGCTTTCGACGATCCAGACTCGGTGACAGTAACCGCAGCACCAAAAACAGAATATATTTACGATCCAGTACAGTGGAATCGGATTGAATGCACGTTGCGAAAAATGAAAAGTTATAAAGCACCAGGACCAGATGGCATTCCAATCTACATATTTAAATTAGCTCGCTCGTCGATCAAATGGGTGAAAAAAACTATTTGACTCCATACTTAAATATAGAAGAGCTCTGAGAAGATGGAATCATGGAATAATTAAACCAATCCATAAGAAAGGTAGGCCGACAAATTGCTGCAATTATCGACCAATAACATTGTTAGATTCTACGAGGAAATTGTTTGGAAAGGTACTACTAGAAACATTTCCAGAATTCTGGGATAATATGCTAGACTCCCAAGCCGGCTTTCGGAAGAAACGCTCAACGACTGATCATATACTTACGATCATACAACTCGTGACGAAATATATAAAAGCTGGAAAGCGAATATATTATGCATTTATCGACTTGTCAAAAGCTTTCGACTCGGTTTCGAGGAAAAATCTATTCGAAGAACTAGAAAGAAGAAAATGTGACCAAACGTGCCTCGCCATTATCAAAAACCTCTATGAAAATTCGTCGGCGCAAGTTATCATAAATGGGAAACTGTCAGAAACCTTTGAAGTGAAACGCGGTGTCCAGCAAGGATGCACGATGTCGTCGTTATTTAATTTGGTACTTGACTCTGCTTTACGAAAGTACGACTTTGAGCAATCAGCGAATCCGATTTCAAACAATAACCCGAACTTATCGCATTTGGAATACACCGATGACATCGTGCTATTCAGCGAAAACCCTGGCGATTTGCAGGAAAAATCAACTGCCTAGCGAGGGAACTCAAGTCAACAGGTCTAGAAATAAATCCAGATAAAACTGCTCTGATCGGATTTAGAAAGAAGAAATCAAAATGCGCTGATCTACCAATTATTACCTTAAATAACAACGTCATTTAATGGTATCAAACTGTGACATACCTGGGGTGAAGTTTGATTCGCATGTAACTCCAAAAAGTGCCGTGTTAGATCGAATATGGCCAGCTCAATTTGCGTTTAATAGCCGACGGAAAATTTGAAATGCGTCATATATATCAAGGTGAGTGAAGATCATGCTTTATACAGAGATGGTTAGACCTTGCTTGTTGTACGGAATGAACATTATTGGACTGAGAAAAGTGATATGAAAAAACTCGCAGCAAAGGACATGTCCTTCGTACGACGAATTGCCAAAATATGATTAAATGATTTCGAGAGCAACAAGAAGATATGCCGGCGCTTTGAAATCGAACTAATCAAAGTCCTCCTTGTAAAATCCCGATTGTCATGGTTTGGACATATAATATGAATGAATAAAGAACGATGGCCGATTATTTTCGTGGAACCAAACTGGAAAAGCACCAGAGGAAGAATACAGACTGGTTAGACAACGTTGCCAACGACCTTAACTACCCAGATATCCAACAAGTTCTAATTAACATTGCGAAAGACAGAAGTACGTGGAAAAATTTGATAACAAAAATAAAATCAATTAACATTGTGGTATTTTTTCTCATGTTTTGTTTGATTGTACTATTCAAATGTGCCACTTTTTTGTAAGTTGATCACTTACCCGGAAGGCAAGAAAAGAGGCGGAAAAATAATAACAATAATAAAAACAAAATGCATACGTTGTAAATTTCACTAGCCATTTTATGAAAACAAAAGAATCCTTCGGCAAAATAATTTTAATTTGCGAATCAGCAAAATAATTTTATTAGAGACGAACAAAAAAATGCAACATTTCATCGAATTTTCTACATTTACGACGATGTCGGGTGGACGAACGAGCAATCGTCGCGTTTACATGAAACACCCCACGGACAAGCTAAAAATTCGATTAAAAAAGTACGTTTAATAAGATAATTTGAAGTCAAAAATTTACCTTTTCCTTCCCATTCCGGTGGATGCTCGTAAAAACACTCGGGTCGCCAACATTTTGTACCATATCGACATTCATTATCACCTAAAAAACAAAACTTGCATTTTATGTCATGGCCAATTATTGCCACTTCACATTATCTTCGTCTTACTTCTTTTCGATTCACCGCTTGAAACGTCGCTTGGAAAACTAGAATTTAGGATTTCCGATCCCTTATCGGCGTTCGACAGCGGAGAAGATTTGTGGCTCGCTGAATTTCGTTTCGTGCAAACATAACAAGGTTTCCTTTGCCCTTCGTGGTCGTACGAACAAGTTGTCCATGATTTGCAACTGGTCGGGCAATCCGGATGCTTGAACGAACACTTCGAATCGCGTTTACAACTCGGAAACATTCTTAAATATCCAAATATTGGTCGACGTTGAAAAATAGCTTGTTAAACAAAAGAAAACGAACTTGCAATTTGTTTTTCGATGTTCGCATTCGACTATAAACTTATCCGGTTCGATTGTTATTCCATTTTCTAAAACATTCGTGTGATAAAAGCCGGGGAAAATTAAAACTACTGAAGAAAGCCTACTGCATAAGTTGCAAGTACGAGCACGTTTAGGATGAAAGTTTCGGCATTTATTGTTCTGGCAGCCGTCGCCCAAGGCGCAAATCGGATGCATGAAATCGCATTTTGGTGAACAATTTGGAAAAAATCTAAGAAAACGAATAACACAACTGGATAAATTTTGAAAAAGAAAAAATTATGCCTGCACAACAATCAGAAAACAAAAATTTTTTATGTTTTCAAAATGATCTCACTTGCAACGAGTTTTCAAATGAACGCAAGCAACTTTTTCCACTGGCTCTTCGAGATTCATCGACGCAATATCGATCAATGGCGGAGGTTCAGAAGAATCGATTTCCATTTCAGCAACTTCGGCTAAAATGAAAATTCTCCAACTATGGACAAGAACAGCACCATAAATAAACCAAAAATTTCACATTTTTTGTCGTTTCTTCCAACGTAAATCTTGTATTGGGCGCCGTACCGACGAAACGCCTTTACGGCGGCGTCTCGCACCATATAACGAACGAAAACTCGTCTGAAATCGTTCGAAATGGGCAATTTATAAAACGAGATTAGTTTTTTTGTAGAAATCGAAATCTACCCTTTTAACGTAACGTGGAAGTCAGCTAAACTTCCGAACGTTTCGAATTCTTGTCGTAAAACCTTTAAAAACGAAAAATTTAGTTAGAAATGAAACTTGCCCGTGTCCGACGTTTTGAAACAAAATACCGATTCAATAAAAACGCCTTTCGGCGCCATAAAACATAACGAATACCAACCGCGAGAATCGCTTTCGAGCTTTTCTATTTGTTCGTTGACATCGTAAGGTTCTAAAAACAAACAAAAAATTTACCGCTGAGGTTGAACATAATCACACATTTCGCTAACTTTTCTTTTCGAAAAAGGTCGGCAAATATTTTTCTTTGCTAAGTATAGGGCGAAGCAAAGTATCACCTTCGTCAGTTTTTTCGACGCTAAATGAACATATACAGAATGACTAAAAATTCAACGTAGCAAGTCACATTTCGTGCTTTTTAACCTCACAACGTCGGCATATTTCTGTTTTAACAACGTTTCTAATGAATCCGAATATGGATCGTTTTGAGGGAAATCTCTTCCGAATAATAAACGAAAATCCTGTAAAAACTGCGGCACCGACGATCCGTACGGCCGACTTCGTAAAATAGCCAAAATGTCCGTTTTGCTGGGCGAAAGTACGTCAGACATTTTATTTTTCGCAAATTTTTGCGAAGCTTACAACACATTTTAAAATTTCAAGCAAGAAATTAATTGATTAAAGAGTTTTTATTTTACTTTTCTACGTTTAAAAGTCTACGAATCTGTTTCTAGATCTCATCGGACGATTTTTGAGCTGGAAAAACAAAAATTTGCGATTTTTCGGTAAAATTCCGTTCGCTAATGACAGTGCTTCCTAACTCGCGCGCTAATTGATGCGCATGTTTAACAAGGTTTATAGCAAAACCGTTATATTTTAAAATAATAGTTCATTGAAAAATGGTGAACAACATATTTGTTTCATAAGAGTTATTTAGCTGTAATTTGTTTTCCAAAATAAAAGAACATTTTCTTAAAACATGGTTTAGGCATTAATTTGTTTTTTGGCCTCAAATAACAGTCAAAAGTTTATCTCTATTTTTCTACTTCTCCTAAAAAGATGCATAAATTTTGTCTAAACGATTGTTCCCAGCTTTATATCTGTCGTACAGTAAACAAGAAAATAAAACAGGGAAGCTCAAAAGCAAACAGAATAATAAAGAAAATCGGCAAAATAAACATTGTTACAAAGTAGAAAGGGTTTTCAACCAAAAAATACGAGTAGCAAAGAAAAGACAGTTTTCAAGCATTTCAAACTGAAAATGTTTTGGACGATTACTGAGGGCAATTTTTACAAATCGCTTTTCGGCGAGCTAAGCGAGGCAACTTTTTGGCGTAGGACGTCGATAAACTTGCACGCGGATAAAATTTTAGATAGAAAATCGTTCGGACTTGCGTACGAGCAAAATTTCTTTATCTGCTCTTGCTCGACGTTCGTCGTTAGCATATCTTTGCACATCATTAATCTCAGCATGATGGACGACGCCGGTCGGCAAGTGACGTACGTCGCCGACGTCGATGACGTCGAAGACGCCGAGGACGTCTTATCAACTTTTGTATCCAGTTGTATGGACTCTATATGAAATGAGATCTCATATCGATCGGCTATCCTGTGCAGCGCAAACATCGGATCGGCGGATATTGCATCGAAATTTTGCTCGTTGAGATTCAGTTGCGGTTTGGATACGTCGTCACCCGACGCCGTTTTCAGCCAATCGCTGACCAATAACAAAACTTTTTTCTTCTTCAACGTCGACTGCCATACGTGCAAACTCAACGCGGCCACGGTAAGATCGGACACGGGCATGCGTCGGAAGTCGGCGCCGACGTTCGTCAATTGGTCGATGGGGATTTTGTATTTTTGAATTTGCATAATATTCGTCTGTTTATCCATGATGGCCAGATAGCTTACGAATCCGTAGTCCGTCCAGCGACACGATACAATGCAATCGTAGTAGATTAATTGCCCGTCGTTGTTGTTATTGAAAACTAAATCCGATCCATGCAAATGAAACAGTCCCGCCAATTCTGCCGCCTGGATTAACTTCGACACTGGCGGATTAAGTCCGTTGGCGATCATGCTATAGTAGGATTAATCCCTCTTCTCAAAGTTTCTCCTGTCAATAAATCCCTCTTCTCCGAAATAAAACAGTACGACGTAATCTCTCTTATCTCGCCGAATTCCAACTTTAGCAATAAGGAGGAACAAAAAATTGTCGAACAGTCTGATCGGCAGCGTTCATAAGAAAGTTCAATACGATGGATGAAAATTTGTTTTTCAATATTTCTTTAAGCAGGTGCCGCCTTTTTCTAAGCCGTTCGACGTCGGTACGGAGGTGTATCGTAGATTCAATAGTGATTTCAATTCCGATTCATCTTCTTCGAGAACGACGAGAACGGTACAAAAGTACAAAGGTACGAACGCAATAGCAAAGCGAAGCGTGTTAAATTTATTGGCTCCCACCCCCCGGTTTTGAACGTGTTTCGTTTATGTGCGTCATATCAGTTGCTAAAATAGCTGAAACTCGAACGTCGAGCCGACGAAAAGGTACTGCTAGCTAAATCGTAATTTTACACACGCGCGCTACGATTGACCCAATTGTAAACAATGCGAGATTACGGCGGTTTCAGACCCAAAATTAGTTTTATGGCTAATTTTAGAGTTATCGAATTAGCTTATATGCTTTTTCTTTGGTTTATGTACTCGCAAGTCAACTGAGCTATTGAATACCTTATTGAAGAATTTTTAATAATAGATCGCTTCAACTTATCAGTGAAGTCAAAGTTCAGTGTTGGTCAGGCGTTTATTAGCGAATACAGTACAAATAAAGAGGTAAAAAATGAAACAACAGAAAAAAAATTGGAAATAACACTCCATAGTAATCAGTGAAATCACCTTGATTACTAGTTAATCATTTTGAGTACAGTTTGTTTCATCTCGTGATTGATCTTTTTGATAAACAGTTTTTATGGTGTATGTACCTATTTACTGTGGTATCGGCATTATCATGATAATCAGTTTTATCACTTTATAAGTTCTTTCTTCATTCCCCATCTCGTACAGTCGAATCTCGTTAAAGTTCCCTCCAAATGGACTGAAGGAAAAAAGGGACGTTAACGGAAGTGGGACATAGACGAGTTAAATTTTTGTGATAACATTTTTAACACTTTCATTGTCTATAGAAGAAACACCTCCATAAGATATTTTTGAATGATGCATATTCGACAGGTGAAATGCAAAAGGGCGTAACTGCAGTTTCGGGCGAAATTGAGTTATTCATACCTGTATAAAGGGCGTAACTGCTACTGTTAGCTGTCAAAAGGCCGCATCTCTATCTACATTAGTTGCTGACTTACAAGCGTTTAAACATACCCCTGTACATAAGTGCTATTCTGTCAGAAAAACTTTTAACCTCGTTTTTCTCAAAACTCCCAAAACTGCAGTTACGCCCTTTTGCATTCCACCTGTCGATATGTTTTGAGTTTTGCAGCCATATAATTAAAAAATACCCCCTATAAACAACAGGAAATTTAAGTTCTACATTGCTTTCCTAAGAAATCCTTACTAAAGAACAGACGGAACACAAAATTACTGACATCACCTTCCAATAAATCAATATCTGAATACGGATTCTAAGTTTTAAGCTTAAGATTACTGTGCTTTTGTTCCATCCATAGTTTGCAACGACTCTTGGCTCTGCGCAACTTTCGCTTCCGTATTTGTCTCTACCTCAAAATTTCGAGTGGGGCAACAATACTGAAAATCAAACGCAAATTTTCGTTAGCGTTCCCTAAAATAAGTTGAAAACATTTGAATAATTTTAGTATTGTCCAGAATAACAAACGTGGAATTATTTTTCGTTTTTATTTACATTAGTTACTACTATTTTTACGTAATGTTGTTTATTCAATTTGAATTTTACGCCTCTTCGTTGTACATAACAGCAAACTTGCGAATTATTTAACGCGCGAGTTTTTAACTTACTGTACCATGCAACGGAAAATCGCGAAATTAAATTCTCCGGCATTTGATCGAAGAATCTTTTTTTTTTGCTCGTTGTAATCATTTTCAGTACCGTTTTTTTGTTTTTGCAGGTGTTATTATAAATTGGCTGAAATCGCATCGTTCGCTTTTTAGTGCCGAATTAGAAGTTTTAAACATATTTAAGTTGCTTGACGATGTTCGCCTCGTGTCAATTGCTGAAGAAATTTTTCGAAACGAAACGTATCGACGAATCGATCTTAGATCAATATAATCGAATGTCGACGTCGCGCGTATTGGATTTATTGACCGTCGGCGCGCCGTCGACCGAATCTCGAAAGCGGCCCGTTTATCGTTTCGTCGTCGACATCGACAATTCGTTAGATTTATTGGCGTATTCGCGCGAGCTTTTCGAAAAACTAATAAACGAACCGATCGCGTCGTCTTCCCTGCTACGGCAAGCGGTTCATTCGATCCTTGTCGATCGTTTACGACCGCCGCCGTCGATCGGGGTCGAGCAAATTTACGTCATTTTTCGAGTGAAATCACTTCCCGCCGGCGCGACGACGGAACTAAAACGAATCACCGATTTTTCGTCGGACCTCGGCATCGCCAAAATGTCGACGATCGTTGGCGTCATCGCGTCGTTGAGCCAGCCAAAATCGTACCCGTGGTCGGCGCAGTATTTTTGCTCGAAACCCGAGTGCGTGGAATTCAGTAGAAACGCCGTCGTTCGTTTTCATTGTCGAGTCGGACAATTTCGAAGCGTCGTCGTCGACGGACGGTTCATTTGCGACGAATGCGGCTCGGTCGCCGTCGAAGATAAAACGTGCCGTCAAACCGACCGATTCGTCGAAGCGACGATCTTGGATCGATCGTTTTTGAACGAAAAATCGTCGCTGGTCGAAGGGTTTAGGTGTGTTTTTCGCGACGAACTCGTTGATCGGGTGAAATTGGGGAAAATGTACGTCGTCGTTGGCGTGCCGGTTTACGATCAAGCGAGAAAAACAAACGTTCAAAAATCTATAGAAGTCTGCAGCGTCGACGAATTTAGCGACGATCGATTGTACAGAAATAAATTCGCCGATCGAATCGGCGTTTTGTACGAACAATGCGCTCTTCGATCGCCGTGGTCTTTCGTTTTGAATTTAGCATACGTTTTTGGATCTCATGTAGCGCCGCCGGGCACATTTTTTCGCTTGAAACTGCTCGCGTTGATGTCGGTCGTGCTGAAAAACGAGCAAAATTTTCATTTCATCGCCCACGGGCGCGACGTCGACGCAGTTTGGCGAATTTTGCGTTACGCTCGACGCTTCGCCGCACGTTCAATGAATCACAGCGTCGGCGTTACTTTTGGACCCACAGCGACGGCATCGGCGGATTTCGGATTTACGTTGAACGCCGGTTTGTTGAACGTCGCCGACGACGGCGGCGTGTGCCTGATAAATTTGAATCGTTTAACGTCGGTCGAACGCCAAAAATTGGCAAAAATTATTGAATTACGTCAATCAACCGTTGAAATTTCGCAAAAAGCCTGCGGAACGCTGGGCGCCGTTAAGAATTTTGTTTTGAACGCATCAATTTGGGCTTGTAGCGAATGCACATTAGATTCGAACGACGCCGTCGCTAGACATTTCAACGTCGTTCTCAATACAGATTTTCGCACGGCGGGAGCCGATTTTTGGTATCGAAACGAAACGACTCGATCGCTGATCGCGCACGCATGCTGCGCTGAGACAGTTTCGAACGTCGCCGACTATAGCGACGACGAAATTGGCACTTTTTTAAATACGGTTCGATCAAACGACATTTCCGTGTCGGACGAAGCGAAAAGTTTGCTTCGAGCTTATTTTTTGGCATCAAGACGCCTGCGGGAAAACGACTTTCCGTCGTCGGCCAATGAAACTTTGATGAGTTTCGCCGTCGCTCTGGGTAAATTATCGGTGCGAAACTCTGTATCGACCGAAGACGCTGTTTTGGCGATTCGTTTGTACGACGAATTTGTCTCGGAACGCGTCGACTGTTCGTCTCATTTAGGAATCAGCGTCATTCCACATTTTTTCACCGACGATATTGATGAATTCATCGGCGAGAAAAATGATTTACAAATGAAAAAATTTGAAGACACATTGCTGAATTATGTTTCGAACTTCATGCACGAAGAATGAAATTTTTTGTTATTTGTTTCGTTGATTTTTTTCGTTCAGTTGTTTTGTTATTTGTTCGTTGAAATGAAAAAAAAAGAAATTAAGTAGATATACAATTTGCAGTCACTGGTAGTCCAGTGGTATGATGTCAGACTGGGGACCCAAAGTTCTCAGGTTCAATTCCTACGAAGGGGAAAAAATCTATCAGTAGGGGCCCTTGGCAAGCCTCCTTAGACTAACCTGCCAAACACAGATCCTCAACTGT